>JAYKAV010003090.1:121097-273899 GCA_035582835.1 Phoebastria nigripes | reverse complement strand
CTGAACACAGTATTTGAGGTGCGGCCTCACCAGGGCCGAGTACAGGGGCACGATCACCTCCCTACTCCTGCTGGCCACACTATTTCTGAGACAGGCCAGGATGCCGTTGGCCTTCTTGGCCACCTGGGCACACTACTGCCTCATATTCAGCTGGCTGTCAACCAATACCCCCAGGTCCTTTTCCGACAGGCAGCTTTCCAGCCACTCTTCCCCAAGCCTGTAGTATTGCATGGGGTAATGTTGATGATACAGTGAAAGAGAGCAGCTATTGTCCTTGATGCTTATACAAAAGTCGAGTTCTTTTTTATGCAGTAAATCTCACTGTCACTGATTCTAATTCAGTGCAGGAGAATTTAAAGGTCTATGACAAGCTAGTCTACTTTGAAGACCTATATCTAAATTGAAGAAGAAAAAAAAAGAGTTTGCTTTGAAYGAAAGAGAAGAGGAAAAACACATTATGTAGACTTCAGTCATAACTGCCCCTGAAATGAGAGAGGGGGTTCTAGATTTGAATTTTCTCTGTACTGTGGTTGAGATAAAAACATGTAAAAGCAACAGGTGTGGAACATCTGCAATACAAATATGCATTCATATGCAAACAAAGATTTTTAAAGCTTAAAAATACATTAACTTAAAATCTGAGCAAACACTTCTTTTGTTTGATTCAGATTTTCTTCAAAATTAGGTTCTGTTTTTTAAAAACCTTTTTTTGTAAACTGATTCTCTTAAAAAGCACATTTAATTAAACAGAATGCAAAAGCTGAAGTTTGTTTTATTCTTGTGTGAAACTTCTGGTCCTTGTCAGCTCTGGGCTCCATCCAAGACCTACTTAGCTACAGTTAAGCTTTTGGATCCTTATTTTTGACCTTTGGTTTTAAGGATGTTAGCGTGAATTAAATGGAAATATGCTTCTGTAGCAACCACTTTATATAATAAGCAAACTTCAACTAAGTATTGCAGTCTACAACTACAAAGAACCTCAGAAGAGAAGCTGAGGGCTTGCTTGTTTTAAATAGTGTAATATGATAGGTAAATTACACCTTATTTAACTCTCCAAAAGGGAGAGTAGAGTGAGGCTGTGTTGCGTAAGCCTTACGTTTGCAACACTGACTCCACTCCACAAGAGGATCCAGTTTTGTTCCTGCTACAGTTAATGGGGGATTTCTGTTGCTGCCTTGGTCCTGTTACTAAGCTGTTAAAATAATACTGCAGAAAGATGGGCTCTAATCCTGGCTTTGGACAGACTCTCTGCGCTTCATTTTCTCCTTTGTGAAGGAAGATGACACTTCCTCTGTAAACATGGAACCCCACGTTGTTTAGGAGTCTCTCTTTGCAGTGAAGCATCTTTCCTGAAATCATACCATCACAAGCTAGTTTGTCTCATTGCGTTCCAGCCTTTCACTATGATTTAGATAGATTGCACTGCTCGGTTGTACTGCTGGGGAAGTGGAAAGGATGTGCTTATTACAAGACCTAATGCAGGATTGTCATAAAGGCTGCTAAGAGCTCCTTCATGTGCTTCTGTTGTGATGCTGTCCTCCCGTGTTGCCAAGCAGGCATACAGCAGGTTTTAAGTGTGTGCTTACAGGGTAGCCTATAGTTTGTACAGTCATACCCAGGCAGCCGGGGTATTGAGAGCTGCCCAGCTATGGCAGCACGGAAGTCAGCTCCAAGCCAGCCTCACCCCACTTTCTGAGACCCTGGGTATATTCTTAGGCTACGGGAGGGTCCAGCCGACCCTGTTTCATTACTTAGTTCAGCAGAAACACACTGAGCATCGTCACCAACTAAGGACTTCTGGGCTTTGCATCATTTGAAGGCTGCCTTTCTCCAGTTGTTTCTGTATAGCCTAAAGCACCTGCTGGCTCAGGTGTTCTGAAAAAGTGATGCTAAAATAACTCAGCTCTGATGGGCAAGGGATAGGTTGATGTTGACAAATGAAATAATTCCAGGCTCTGTGAAATTCATGTTCTGTTCCTTGGCTAGAAATAGATGGTTCTGTATAGCTGTGAAATTTGTAAATAGTTGAACTTTGTGCAACTTGCGTAGCTTGCAAACAGTTTTGTAAGGATGTTGAGATGCCACTAGATTGTGCTTAGTTCACAAAGTACAGATGACATATGCACAGTGGTAGATTTTTTTTTTTTTTTCTTAGCAGTGACCATACTCACTGCATTGATATTAATGGAGCTGCTAAGTAAGATCTTGCAGCTTGACTATGTGCAATTTAATGTGAGGTATTTAAAAGACATGTAGATATGGCACTTAGGGACATGGTTTAGTGGTGGACTTGGCAGTGTTAGGTTTATGGTTGGACTTGATGATCTTAAAGGTCTTTTCTAACCTCAATGATTCAATGATTCTATGATTCTAATTGATGAAATGCTACAATATGCTTTGTGGTGCCTGCATGGAAGAGCAGATCAAATCTAAATTGAAATAGATTATGTTTTATTGCCTTGGGGTAATTGTGCATAGCATACAGCCTTTGAAATTAGAAGTGACAAAACCAGTTGTCTCTGTTGCCACTCAGAGTAGGTGTGTGTCATAGCATATAGGTTTGCAAAACCAGGAGTGACCAAACTTCTCTGCACTTCGCTGAAAAGTCCTCACACTCATGGAGAGTCCCACAGCCACTCCTGTTCATGGCTAGAAGTCTGCATGTTGACTTCTGGGGACCCTGGCCCTTTTGATGACCATTGCAGTGCCTCCCCTCTGACCCCAGGAAAGGGCTCTCCTGAGGGTATTTATCACTTACTTTCCCTGTTGAAAGAGAAAAGTATCAGCTGCTTTTTGTAATCAGCCTCGCTGAAGTTTGCATGCTCTAAAAGTCTCAGCAAGTACCCAAACTGAGGGGTGCTTGGTGATACTACACCTTGGGAGACAAGCTCTACTGCTAACGAAGATCTATTTTCTGATACTTCAGAAACTTTATTCTGAAACTTTAGCAGCAAACTTTATACTGACAGTGTGTTTTCACCTATACTTAATGTTTTTCTCTCCTGCAGAGATGTGTGTGTGTTAGCCCAAATGCTCTTCAGTGGGGCTTTGCTGCTCTTTAGCTCGGAGGTTTGGTTAGAGCTATGTGAACTCACCATGTAGTATGGCTTGGTTAGGATAGGAAAGGAGCAGGACTGAAACTCGGAGGACAAAAGAAGTTGAATGGAAAATATCTGGTAGGATTTTTCTATGAACTGCTGAGCTCTTCCAAGTGGGGGGGAGAAAGGATCAAAAATGAAGAATATTAAAGACAAATTGATGTCTGAACTGTCAGTTCAGGAAACTCCAGAGACAAACTGAATGGAAAGTTTTCCCCTGAAGTCCCCATGGAATTTTTAAAGACAAATCTAAATGGAGAACAGCACGGATTTACGTCTTTGTCTACAGGAACGGAATAATTATTGGCAGCCAGAAAAGAAACTCCAGATTCTTGGCAGAAAAAGAAAGAGGTCCGGCTCAAAGACTTGAACTGAGTTGATTTAAGGTCTTTCAGGGGCAAATGTAAGACTTTTATATGTACAATAGAACAAATCTGTGGAAATGCGGAGGTGGGAAATTAAAAATGTTGGTTAGGGCTTAAAAATAATGTAGACCTGTATTTGGTTTCTTTGAGTATTTTTGCAGGCTGGAATGATGTCTGAACATATGCCAAATGCATTGTTTACAGCAAGTAAGGTAATTGCCCATAAAGGAATATAGAAGTTCCCGCTTCAGATTGTGGTCTGTCACTTAATTTTAAAAGCAAGACTTATTTTGAGTATTTTAACAAAAATGCGGTTTCTATTTCACATTTTAATCTGAAATGAGAGGAAAGGTAGTTGATGCTGTCATCATCTCCCAGTTTGAGCAGTTTGAAAAATATATGTGGATTTTAGGTGCATAAAAGTTCACAATGATTTCTTGATTGCTGTGGGTGGTTTGGTTTGTTGTTTTTTTGGTTGGTGGTTTTTGATTTCTTTTTAGTAGATCATGCTGTTCTTTTGATCTATTTGATGTTGCTGGAATTGTTAGGATGTTGGGCTGGTTTTACTCCACTCCCTTCCTTTCTCTGTAATCTGTATTTGTGTCTAGTGAAGAGGGGGAAGTAAGGATTTTGCTTCAGTCCATTTCAGTCAAGGTTCCTATGCTGTGCAAAGATTTCTGGTGAGGCCTTCACAGGCTTTTTAATATTGCTGGTTTAGTACTATCCTCTAGTTCTGCGGGAATGTGAGAGAGTGGGTCACGGGCTGCATGCTCTGAGGCTTGTAAAGAGCAAGCTCTTAGCAGGGGCAGGGGCAGTAGGCTGGACCTCTGTGTCCTTGAACCCTTCCCCTCCAACTCCCCTGCTGAACTTTAAAGAAACTTCACAGGTTTGTCCAGTTTCGTTTCTCTTCAGATTAACCTGAAAGAAGGACAAATCCATATGGTTGTCACCAGTAGGGCTAGTTCACATGGCTTAGC
Organism: Phoebastria nigripes; assembly: GCA_035582835.1. Lineage (NCBI taxonomy): Eukaryota > Metazoa > Chordata > Aves > Procellariiformes > Diomedeidae > Phoebastria > Phoebastria nigripes. Next base: position 269,459 of record JAYKAV010003090.1, on the reverse strand, counting down.
AGTGTAAGGTGTTTTTTAATGTCTGCTCTTCTGAAGAGAATTTGAACCAAGACACCAAAAGATATGGGCAGGGGGAGAAAGCTTCACTTTTTCAAGCAGGAACATTGGCTTTTTTGTTACTTGGCTCCTGGGACTTGCCTGTATATCAGACAGACTTGTTCTGAACAGCTCTCCCCGACGCTTCTGTGAATAGAACAGGAGCTTCCAAAAATAATTTGATTTTTGAATCATCCATTGCGTTTGAAATGCACACCCTGCTTTAATAATAACAGACAGTTAGGCATAGACAAGTTCTTGACAATTTGTTGAAAATGAAACTTTTTAATGGAAATATTCTTTACTTTGAATGAACTTTTGAGAAAGGTGCTTGGATCCAGACTGTGACTTGTGCATGAACAGTGAGGGCAAACCTGCAGCACAGACACTGGGACTCAAGAGGGATGCAGGAGACTGAAACACACATCTCTCTTCTACCCAATTAAAAAATGAAAGCAAGTGTTGAAATCTTGACCACTTTAACAAAACCGAAACAGTGCCCCAACCTGYGTGTGTGTCCCCCAGCTTCCTGTGTTCTCATATTTTGGCCAGCTTTACGCCACTGTTTGTTCATGGAAAAGACAGTTGTTTTATACTCTGAAGACCTTGACGTATAGCCTGCTTGAGAGTGTATTTTCCAAATTAAGTCATCTTAACCTCTCATTTCTTAAGTATAGAAGCATCCAGTTGTGTTTGGGATACAATTTTCTTGTGGGGAAGGGAGGTGGAGGAAAAAAGAGTCAATCAAGAGCTGATCATGCACAGAGAAGAAAGCAGAGAAGAATTTTTCAAAAGGCCAAAAGGTCCAACTTAATCCCTGCTGATGCTGACAGTCCTGTGGAGATCAATATTCAGCAGACACGGCTATACCCTCCTGAGATTGTGCCTTGCCTTTCGCTGGCAGCTCCTGCTCCGCGTCCCTCTTGCTTGCCTGTCTGCTCCATGGAGCTTGCCTGATCCCACTAAGGGGAACTGAGTACCAACTCTCAGCTGATCTATCTCCCACATCTTGCATTTTGTAGCTAGGGGACTGAGAGAAATTGGGCTGAGAAGAAGGTAGCTGCCCTGGAAAGTTCAAGAAGGGGCTAAAGTCGGTAGAGTTGCCAGCAGAGAGAGACCTAGAAACAGGGCTGCAGAAAGGCTTAGCAGAAGCAACCTGAGGACAGCTTGAGTAGAGAGGCGTCTTGGGAAGCAAAGAGAAGAGCAAACCTGGGTAAGGACAGAGCTTGCTATTTAACGTAGAGCCTCAGCAGCTGATTTCACAGGAGAGGAGATGGCATGAAATCCTGCATAAGAGGGCATAAAATGCAAAAGSTGGGCAATGTGTGTGTATATAATCAAAAGGAAGCAAAATGTGAGACGGCTCTGCCAGTGCGGGCTCGTGAGAGAGAAACTGGAAGTACTGTACCAGGAGAGCACAGCGAACCTTTTTTGAAGGTGGGACTTGATAGACCTTTAGCTTGAAACAGTCTTGTGTCCAGCTGGCAGAGACAGAACTTTTAATTGTCTGGAAAAGACCATCTATACCTATTCTAAGTGCTATTGCATGGACTTCTCCCTTGGTGAAGGAAGGACTGGTCCTCCCACATCAGTCCAGTGACAACCAGCTATTGCTACTGCTCAGCCTGGAGAGGGCAAGGTCATCTGCAAAGAGCCTGGTCTGTGGTGTCATGTTCCTCTGGAAGGAGAAGCCTTTTGCTCTGGTCACCCATAGCCAAAGCCCCTGCACCATCAAAGGAAGATGCCAGGGACAGCAGGGAATACAGCCTGATTCTGAGAGGGAGAGTTAATGCACCACAAGATTATCTTCTTGGGCATCCTGAATAAAAAGCAATATATAAAGCAGCCAGGGATTCAAATATATGTTACCCAAACCACCTGCATCAAATCAAGCTACTCTAAGAACTTGTCTTCTATCAACAAGCGATTTTGGAAGGCCTCCTTTAAACGCTGTCCTCCTCTGGAGCAGCATTTTGGAGGTAGCTCTGCAGTGTCTATAAGGTTCATCAAGTGCTGCGGTACAAAATGGGAGCTGTCCGTACTCCTGCTGGTCCCCGTGGAAGAAGATAAGTTTGATAACATGGATTTATGTTTGGGGATTTTTTTGTCGCTGGAGGCTGCGGGGCTGACAGAGGCAGGGGGGCTGCCCCTGCTGCCTCCGAATCGTTAAAAAATAATAATAATAAAACAGTCTTCACTGCTGCTGCTGGTTTGGTACGACGYGAATTTGCTATTCTCAGCACTCTGTTCTCCGGCCAGCCGAAAAACAATCATCTAAAATCCCTACCCGCAGAATTAAAGGAAATTAAATTATTTCCTCAGTCTTCTGCGGGGCCCGTCGGCGGGACTAATGCCGGTACGAGGCCGTTGGGCCTGACTGCGTCCCCGGGCTGGCCTGCCCTGCCATCGCCTGGCTGCGCGGCCTTGCTTTGCCGAGGGACATGGCCTCTGGCTCAAATACATGAGATAAGCACCTTTCCCTGCCTCGGGGAGAAACTGGGAATAATTTGAGGTAATGATCTAGTAATAAAGGTCAGGTCTTAATGAGTGAGGACATAGCCTAGCTTAATAACTCCTGTTTTCTGACTGCCATTTTCTGTTTCAGGACAGGAGAAGTGATTTTTCTGCTTTAATTCAAGGTGAATGCTGCACTCTGCTCTGCCTCCCTGCTCGTTTAGGATTTAGGCAATAGATAGTTAAGGCAGTCTGAAATATTTTTGCAGCTAGCTAGTCTATGAATTATAGCAGATTTCGCCTATTTTGGGAAGGTTTTGAGGCAGAGATGTTTACAACAGCTTGCAGAAAGGACAGGACTTGCTTTTGTAAAATTCTCCTTAATATGCCAGCATCTGGGTACCTCGGTCTCAGTCTGCAGGTTTCAGAAACATTATTATATTTCTTTTTGCCTGTCATGTCCCCTGTTTCTGGAGGTGGAGAGAAGTAAGGCAGAAGCACAAAACTCTTGTTAGCATGTTCAGACAGAGCTCCAGCTCCAAGCTGCACAGTTGACAGAGGCCAGCTATGTTTGCATCTTGCTAGCTCTTTTCAATTTATTTTTGTCACCCCACAAGTACCTTCTTTTCTGTCCCACTATATTCTAGAGGAAATCTTTGAGGAAAGACAGCAAAGGACAAGATGATAACATTATATGATCTTAGATGGCTTTTTAAGGATGGTATGAGGCTCTGAATCATTCCTTTGGTGCAGGAAAGGGAAATCTTTTATTTGAAGAAAGGTTGCAGACATCTCTAAACCCTGGAGCTTTGGGGGATAGTTTATTTCACATTTTCATTTTGCTGAAATTTAAGATAAATTTTTCTATCAAAATTTCTGTATGTAACTGGGCAATAAAGTCAGTATGCTGGGGAGCTGTGGATGGCTTCACTTTCTACAGTTCTTACAAGAAAAGATCAGGAACAGGCAAGGCTTGTTAATTTGCGTTACAAGAAAGCCCAGTGTACTGGCTTGTCTGTCACTGCAGTATTTCATCYGTCTGCCAGGCTTTCTCTCTGCATCCAACTGAGTTGAGCAATGTGGCTGCGTTGATTTCTGTCTGCAACACAGGGGGGTTCACTGGACAGATACTACGTTACTCTCATCATCTTTATGACATGAACAGGGGAAAAAAAAAAAAAGCCAATTCTGAGTTTGTGCCTCATGTCTGCTGACACACAACTTCTGTTGCAACCAGTGGGAAAGCACAGTTGACTCAGGCTTAGCATCTTGGTCTTACTGCATCTTACAGCACAAGTACCAATTTTTTTTTTTTTTTTTTTAATTGTAACTTGTGATTGTGCAAAGTTGTTAGTTTGACTTTTTTTTAATTGCTCTTTCAGGAGCTCCAAGCTTTTGCTCAGGATAAACAATCAAACTGTTCTGGTGAGTGCTGCACTTTAAGCCTTCGCACCTGAGTATGGTCATACTGAGGAAGTGACCAGCTCTGCTGACAAAATCTGTGAGCTTGAGACACTCGTAAGTAACAGGGTGGTTAGAAAGACAGATTAACCTTGCGCTATGTTAAGGCAACTATAGGACCAATAAAATGAGCATTAGCAACTCAAGAAAATCTGGAATTTCAAAATGCCTACTGTATCAACCCAGACACGACTTGGCAGTAATTGCTGTAGGATATCTAAATTAAGCAATGAGGTTTCTATTGTGGCAACTGTTAGGAAAGACTTTGCAATGCACATCAATTCCTCCAGGACCCAAATGCACTTTTCCTTTCAAGGGGGACTTGTGGGCATTCAGATTCTTGCAGACAAGTTACTGAGGCCCTAAATCAGCAAAAGACTTTTAAGCATATCCTTAAGCACTTTGTTGATGAAGGGGAGACATAAGCTCTTAATTATCTGTGCTGAACAGGGAGCTGGGAGGCTCTTTGAGTGTCTTTTAAAACACTTATACGCTAGCTGTGCCCTGAAATGGAGAGCCCAAGAAGCTGCTGCTTTACCCTCTAGCTGCACTTGTCTTCTGTGAATGTGCTCGCTAACCTTCAAGTAAATGGTGCCTTACATCTGACTCTTTGTGGGAATTTGCCTATCCCAAGTGCTTATGGGTTTAGAAGAATAGGCATAATGCTGTATTCAGCTTTAACTGGAGGACTTTTGATAACTGCCCATTTTATCCAAATACTGCTGAGTGTGGGTTTATTAAATAATCTGAAAGACAAATGGAGGATGAAGCCAGGAGGGGAACTGACTTTGTCTTTTATATGTTCGCATCTGTAGCATAACCAGGCATTGGTAGATACTTCAGCCCTATCAGCACAGCCAGCACTTTGGAGCTCTCCGCAGGAGGCAGAAAAAGAAAGAAAAGAAACCCCCGCCATCCCCTCCCCAAAGCAGCAGGCAATTGCAGCTGTTCCCAAGGAGAAGGTTTGTGTCAGCACATCTTACACAGCTATGCTCAGAAAGTTTGTGTCAGCAGCCATAAAAGCTGGCCTGTCAGCATTTCTGTTTTATTCCATACACAAAATGCATATTACTGAACAATTATGCCAAAGGCAGGGAATATTTCTTGATAACGCAACTTGRAAGTAGTGTCTTCCTGTGGGAGCGATTCACATCATGTGCCACAGAAATCTCTGTGGGTTTAGATGAAAATCCTCGTTGCTGGTACTTACTGTAAGATTGTGTTGGAAGCCAAGTCATTTGGTGTTGCATCCTGGCCAAGGTAGTCTTGGCCTGACCCAAAGTCCATGGAAATTAGTGAATTCCTGGTAATTCTAATGAGCTTCCAAGCATGCCCCAAAAAAGCATATTCATTACGAAGGAAGCTCAGTGATGCTTAGATTTTTGGCCTCCAAAGTCTTCAGAGAATACATAAAATGCACACTGATTTCAGTGTGCAGTTGGGATCTAGCTGTTATAAAAGGCAGGACAGAGAGCTGGGATGAATTTTGAATACAAACTGATTTACTGCTTTAATATATGTTTATTGCTCTATCTCAACATTTAACTGTGTTTTGGCTGTCTCTGTTAAGAAAGATATTTTTATTCCTCCTTTGTCAGAGGTCACAGTTCAGAACAAATATTTTACTAAATAACATAGGTGGAGAAACAGAATTGGGTTTTAATTTCACTTTTTATTGAATGAGCCCTGCTTTTCTGTCCTGTGAATAGGCAACAATTTGCTGCACAGTCCTCATCTCTGCTTACTGGCAAGCACAAGTTCTTTAAGAAACAAACAAAAAACCCAAGCAAAAAGTCATGCTCGGAGTAGTTAAGGAAGCAGGAGAAGAGGAGCATAAAATCCCCAGACACTCATTGTGGATTTGATCTCTGTCCATGTACAGGAGCTTGACTAATTAATTGCATGAGGCTCCAAGTCTGATTTCTGAAACTAAACAGACCTCTGTTTGGACATGGGGACTCTGGTGATCCAAATCAGTGTAGAAATTGCTGTGACGCTGAGATCCACCTTGCCCACTTGTAGGTTGTTAGCAGTCTGCTGCTGGAGGTTACCGCTGCCAGCCACTCAGCCGGCACAGCAGATTTTATAAGGCCTCCTCTTTTAAGCAGCCTTCAGTGGTATTTACGATAGATCTGGATGCCTGTGCAAGGATAAGACATGCCCAGAAGTGTGCTGCCAGGCCACTGGTGCCAGGTGCTGGGTGTGTGTGGGGGTCACCCTAACAAATTTAAAAAAAAAACCCAAAACCAAAAACCAAGCACTGCCAACAACAACAACAAAGTCTGTGCCAGCTGCTCTGCAGGAGGCATCTGACCACAGCTGAAGCCAGACTTAAAGGAAGACAGTTTCTACCTAAGAGCTAACATCAATTTAACAAAATGATGCCAAAAGATGCAAGGTAGAAGAAATGTTTTCATGGAGTTGCAGTTTCGTCTTCCTTTCTCTTTCCTTTGTCTTTTCCTTCCATTCTCAACCTGAAATCAGGATACTCTCAGAAAAGAGAGGAAAAAAATCAAACAGTTATGTAAACAGTATTTTCTGTTTTTTCCATGGGCCTTCTAGTAGTATGGTATTCAGTCAAAAACAAATACATTAATTTTATCCATGTCAGAAACAGTCCGGCATGCTTCAAAGCCCTGTGACTATTCTCTGGCTTAATGTATTTTTACTTTTTTTATGTATATAGGTTTTATTTCTTTCCAGCAAACGTGAACTATTTTTTGTTTTCCTTCATAAGTCTGAGAATTTTTCCATTCATTTCAATGAGAAGTGTGCAGGGCCTCTCACCCTGTCTTTTACAGGGCAGCACTGATCTCTTCTTGCGTTTTGGAGGGAGGTGAATGGATGTTGTAGCTTTGTCTAACCAGAGAAGCGAAACTTTTGTGCTTGCAGTTCATTCCAGGACATCTTTTTCAGCATTACTTATCCATAAATGCTAACCTGTTGGTGGAAAGGGGCAGGGATGCGGCATACTCTTGTGGCAGATGTATTGGAGATGGGAATGACATTGCTTTTTCTGAGGTTAATAACAGAACAACAGATTTTGTTGTGTTGTTTTTATGAGAGGATGACCCAATTATTACTTTTTAGCCATATATGCAGGCACAGTCCTGTTCATCTCACAAAATGCAAAGAAATACCCTGAGGACTAACTGCAGATGTTTCTGTATAAGCTAAAGCATAATTCTTTAGAATATCATCCCATCCTGAATACCTCCCCACCACCTAGGGACTGAGTTGATTGTCATGTCCAGTGTTCATCTGTTTTCTCAAAACCTCCTCTACAGTGGTACCTTAACACCTCTCATGTGCAGGATACTGTATACTTTCTCTCATGCAGGTTCACAGAGTCCTGCACTGCCTAAGTACACTGGTAGGTACCACAGTGTTTTCATTATCTTCCTCGTCTGTCTGCATAACTTCCTGCAGATTATCTAGAAGATAAGATGTCGTCTCCATTGGTTAATGGTATCTATGAAGTGGGTGAAACTGGAGGAGAGAAGCTTCTGAGAGTTTCTAATCCTGTAATCTTTCAACAATTCAAATAATTTTAGTCACTCGTGAAAAGATACAAGCACCAACTGTTTCACTTTTCCTTTCACTTTGAGAATCAGATAGCAAAACCCAACAAATTAGGCCTGAAATGGCTGAAAAACACCTCTAGTTGCCTAGGAGGGAGGAAAGGAAGGGGATCAATTGATGCACTTGAAAAGCAGTCACAAAGTTTCCTTTCTGTCCAGCCCACCACAGTGTCTTCAAAAACACTTTTTCCTGATACAGAGCTTAAACTGATTTTTTTTCAGCTTTAGCCCTTTACACTATTACAACTAATCCCCAGTGGAAATATTTCTCTTCCTTTCATTATTTTTTTCTGTGAATATTTATATAGTTATCTAGGTGTTTCCTTTAATTCTTCTCCCTTTAGGCCAAATAAATTTAGTTCTTGTCATCTTACTTTCAAAGTTGTATTTTTAAATGATAAAGCAGTGTTAAATATAGTTGAAAGCAGACAACATAATGCGTCTGAGATTTCACAATAATTTAGGCTTTTGGAGACAAATAGTGTCCATTTTACTAAGACCAGTAATCCAATATTTTGAATTAGTCCCTTGTCAGAAGTTTTTGAACATTTGAAATAATAACTGTCTTTTAAAAATAATTTACTGTGTGTTACTGGCATGTAAAAGCCTATTGTCAGACTTTACGTAAATTCTCCATCCTGTTTTAATACTAATTACAATAAGAACTTGAATGTTTAATTTTTAAACACTGAATTAATTTTTCCTTTTGCTTGTTAAAACACTGTGAAATAGCTTGGAAACTCTTGTGACATCTGACATGGGACTTCATGGTGCCTGGTGGAAAGTGTTGCATGTTTCCTCACATCCTGCTCTGGCAATATTAATGCTATTCATTCTTTAGCAAGTGGGACTGGGAAGAAGTCCAGGTTTATCTGTCTTTTCCTGGGGGAACTGGAAGATCCAGGAGATTATGGGATTTAGAGATTCTTAACTTCTAAAGCATTTGTTTGAATTGCTAGTAACTGAAAAGTTTAATATACTAAATATATCTGCAAAGCCTCTTGCTTACAATTTGTATACCAAATGGTATCCTGCAGTAAGCTTTTTAGTGGGCACTCTCTCCTGGAAAAGTCATGCAGAAGTTAACAAAGATGTCATGACTGGAATTTGACAGAAATTAGCTCTTAGCTCAATGATACATCACTGCCTATTTGATTTGTTCGCTATAATTTTTACACGCAGTATTGCTAAGTCATTACCTGGTAGTATGTATAGATCTTCTGATTAGCTCAGATTCATAGATGCTCTGTGGAAATGAAAAGTGGAAATAATGAGGATTGGAGGTTTATCACTGCTTCCTTTCTAAGATCTTGACTACCACTGGTTAAAACTTCTGAGTGCACTTCAAGGCCAAGTTACTGAGATGACTGCACCAAGACTAAAAAATATTCTGAAGATGGATCTTTTTAATGGTTTGACCAATAATTTGAGCTTTGCAAACTCATGCCTTTGGCTCCAAGCACTGCATATTTTAAAGCAGGCTCATAATGAGTGATAGAAATTTACCTTTTCCAGGTGACACCCTAGACACATTGCCAATATACCTAGTTTAAATTTACTAAGCAAGTAAGCAATAAAATAAAGTCTACAGAGGTATATAAAACTAGGGTTGCCTGGATTTACTGCCAATAGATACATGATGAGTATGATTAAGAGACACTTTATGCTGACTTTCTAATAACTCTCTGCTAAAATATGTATTTCAGGCAGTTCTGTCAGCTTTATTGTTACTTTCTAATTTTGGTCTAAAGATTTTTATCAGATGCGATTGTTCCCTTTGGGGATTATAGGATGCATAAATTTCTCAAGATGAGAGAGTTTCTGTGATTCATTTTTCTTGGGCTCTGTTGGTTAAGATGAAACTCCTTACCAGTGTCTGTAGTGTTGTTTTTTACTCTGAATTCTTTTCTTAAATCTTCATTTTGATTTAATATTACTTATAGCATAGAAAAAAGTTTCTGTATGAGTGCAGGAGGTCGATACACTGGTTTGAATAAAGGAAGCCTTATTGTTTTCATTGTTGGAAAGAAATTGGGTTTGAATTCCCATAATTTTGTTTGTATTACAACTGAGTTCAGCCTGTGAGCGTGCTGAAAGAAGCTAGAAACTGAAGCCCTCTGTGAAAACCTGCTGCCCTAAAACTAAATGTATATTGTTTTATCTTCACTTTCAAGATGAAAGCAATTTAAGCCTTATGTCTTTAAAAGAAATATTAAAACTATGTGCATCTTGCCCATGAGGTAAGTGTGGTTTGGTTGTCCCGCATAGGCACCTGCTGCCCTAGGCCTGTCTGGCTTCTTGCTTCTGGTCCAAAAGGGCACTGGTATCTCATGACTCCAGTGTCACACCAGCCAGCCCTGTGTAGATGTAACTACACTGAAAACCGCCTCTAATGTCTAGAAAGACTTTATAGAAGAAAAAAATAGAAGACTAAATTTTGCCATTTCTTGGAAACAGGTGGATGAAAGCTGATACAGGTTTTAGTTTAATATCTTGTAAAATGCTTTGACTTTGCAGTAACAGCCCACAGAAGCAACAAGAATCTATGGGCTCAGTTCAGATGCCCAAGCACAGGTGTCCAGTTATTTACTAGATATCCTGCCTGGCCTCCAGCTGCTGATCCAGAAGGCTGTGAGTTTCTATTAAGTCCCATGTCCTATCTACCAACCTTGTGTGGGTGTTCTGGTTGCAACAGTGTCCATTGTGGGTTAAGCTGAATCAATCTCCATGGTCTTCTATATCTGCCTTGGCTTTACAGGTAGGTCACACACCCAGCTCTCAGGTAGACATGGCTAGTTGTCCAGTGCTGGCCAAGATGCCCTCGTGCCATCCTCCTGGTTCCCAGCTACTGCTCCAAAAGGACACCAGTCTCACAAAAGTCTCATGTCATATCTGCCAGCCCTGCCTGGACATCTCAGGTACTCCAGTGTCTCAGTGGTATTAGACACTGTTGCACGTAGAAGTTGGTGTCAAAGCAGAGGGCTCTGCTCTATCTGTTACCAAACAGCCACTGCTGTCCTATTGTCCTTTTGGAGAAGAGATTCATAGGGACAAACTGGCAGCAGCCCATTCCACCTTCAGGAAACTGTATCTAGTAAGGGACGGGATTCAGTTCACCTAACTTTAGAGACCAAACTCTCAGCTAGTCTACAGAGGGAGTCTAGATAACTAGCTTAGTGATATAAACACCTTGAAAGGGTTTTGTGCTGAGGAGGTGCCTGAGATGAGTGAGATGATGGTGCCTGCTTCTTTCTTGTGACTGAAGAGGAAACCTAGATGACTAATTTGAACTGCAGCCTCAGAGTGTATGTCTACATGGTATGCTAAAGAAACCATGACTAGACTGCAAGTGTGCACTAAGGCACAGCCAGGCATACTGTCCATATAGCCCAGGAACTCAAGCGTCCAGGGTGCTTTGTCTGACGGTGTGTCAGGCACTGTGCTGCGGCAAGCATCTGGGGACTGCCTGTGAGACAGCGGTGTGGGAAGGAGGTGGAACGGGCCATGTTCATGGCCACTCAGGAGAGGACTCTTTCTGGGCAGTGTAGGTATAGCTTTAAGACATTGCCATCAAAGAGGTGAAGGCAGCTATGTGGGCATACCCAGGTCCAAATTGATGCCTGGAGTGGACATGCCCAGGCTGTTGCTGACTGGAGGTGTGAAGGGCTTGGGAAACTGTGTAGTGTGTAAACTCTGCCTTACAACACCCACCATGCAGGCAGTGCTACAGCCCATTAAACTATACCTGCCCTGTTTCAAGAACACCAGTTAACGAGCTCGATGACTATGCGAAGCTATTTTATGTGAAATTCAATGTGGATTAATTGCCTAAATATTTACCCAGTTTCTCAGGGGGGTTTATGGTACATGCCAAGTTCCAGATTGCTGCTGCTACACTACAGTAGTACTTATGCTCATTAGCCTTAAGGTTAATTGGAGCTTTTCTAGAAGGGTTGCACTAAGCCTGCAATATAGACGTAGTTCCCTTACAGGGAACTGCTTGTACCTCTTGAGAAATCCTCAGGAGCAAATGAAGACACCCATTTCCTCTTTGTGGCACCAGAAGTTCCCTGGGGAAAGTCCCATGGTGCGGGCCCTGGGCTGTCTAACCAAGAGTACAAGATTGTTACCTATGAGTACGTGACGAACTTCATAGTTATATGATGGTCTAAAAGCTGACTACATTTTTTGTCCTCTTTGTCATCTCCTCACCCTACTATATATCTGTCTGCATGTGTGTATATATATCTCTAAATCTATATCTATATATACACACACAGACATATATACACACACACACATACTGTAATGGGGAACGTGGGTGGCTGTTCTCATAGTTGTATTTTGGAAAGCTAAAACTAGGCTTTTGGTGTTAAAAATGGTGTACGGTGCCCAGAGCTGTGGTTCAGCTTTGCCTCCTCTCCCTGTTTGCTCAGTAACCATAGCTACTGCACTTTCCTTAGTGGGAGCAGATTTCTCAGAGATTCCTTCTTGTAGAATCACTGATGTAATTACTTTACAAATACCAGCAGAAAGCTTCTGCAGTGGAAGTCCAGTCTCTTCTACTGGCTTCAGCCTGTTTCCTGGCCTAACTGCTCAGCCCGTGAACAAAACCCGCCCCTGGTTTGCTCCATGCTCAGCTCTCCCTTCACATACCTGTCACCCCTTTACTGGTTTTGGTTGACAGGAGCACCTGTGACACCACCTGTTGGGAATCTAAAGAAAATAATCAGTGGTCCTGGCTCCTGCTGAGTATGTTGATGTTCAGCAGTAAAGCTTAAAAGATTGATCATCCCAAATTGTTTTCACTAGTTATTGGAGGTGCAAGTATTAAAAAAGTACATGCCTCTTCACAAAAAGCATGCAAGGATTTCAGGTCTCCTGCAGAAGAGGCAAGCTAGCAGGGGAAAATAAATCATCACAGGCACTGTGGTACTGATGATTTGTATTCTTGTAGCACATATTCCTTAGTCCTAAACAGCCACAAAATAAAAGTCATTCCCTTGCCCCAAGTGATGGATAATCTTGGCATAACAGAAGGAAAATAGCAGATGGATATAGATGCATGGGGGAATACAGTCAGCCTGGGTCAGGCTTAGCTTAGTAACTGTCTAACTCCAGTTGAATTTTTGAGGCTTTATGACTTTGGATCGTTTCAATGGAGAGATACGACATAAACATGACTGTCATTGTGCTGTCATAAAAGAAAAGGAGGAACATTTTCTACATTTCTAATAAGTAAGGAAAGGCTTTTTGTTTGGTTGGGTTTTTTATACCTATTTGCAGTGTCTTTTTTGTGTCTGCTCAGAGCCCGTGAGCATGGTGTACATCTTCATTTGGGTAACCTCAAGTGTTGGTGTAAGAGCAGCAACTGAAAGAACTGCTTCATAACTAGCTCTTGCCTGGTGTTGGAGGAATGCTCAGCCTAGATATATGCGGAGTTAACATCACACTAGGGACAAAGAATTTGATATGGGAGTGGAAGAAAGCTGATTTTCACTAGCTGGGCCAAGTAGGCAGAGATCCTACACAGCATGTTTTCGGTTAAATTCTTTAGGTTACCATGGCATTTACCACAATACCTTGTCAATGCTGTATTCTTGTTTTGAATGCCTTGTCATGCATGTCACATCAACTGAACACTGTCTTTGCACTTTGTACCCAGTGACTCAGCTTTGCAGGGAATAGGTGCAGCAGGAGCTACCCATCAGGGGACAGTGGTGTGGGCATTTCTGTAGTCTGTGCTGGTGTCAGCCTGGGTGCAAACCTTCTACCTTGGCAGCAAGCAAACCCACCTGCAGCTGGAGCACCAGGGGTCAGTTCTGCTGCCAGACTCTGTGGTCCATGCCCTCAGGGCAGGGCTCTGGTGCTGATGTGCACTTCACATGTTGTAGGGGAATTGCATTGCACAAGCTGGGCAATGGCATCTCATGGACCTTTGCTGATGCCTGACAGGAACCTGAGGTAAACCCTAGGTTCAAGAAACCAAGTGATCCATCCCTGAGTCCTGCACCTTCTGCTTGCAGCCCACCAAAATGAAGACACACCACTCTGTCAGTGCTACCCATCTCATCCACCCTCCCACGTTCTCTATGTTCAATTTTCACATCACTTGGTTGCGTTTTGTCTTAATTTAGAGCTAGTTTTGCAGGTGAATGGTGCTGCTGTACTGCCATACACTATATGACTTTTGCAGCAGTGCTTACATGAGCTGAGATCCCAAGTGAGTTACTCAAGGTCATGGAAATAGCTTGCTATGGCTTTGTACAGAGGCACAGCACAATAAGTCCCTGATTGGGACCAGTGGATGTTAGTCTAATACAAGCAATAAGAGGTTGATTTACAAGGAGAACGGGAGTGATGCTGCTGTTATGAAAGGTAGGCATGAGGAAGGATGTAACTTTTTGTTCATAGCTGAAGCTATATGATTTTCTCTAAATTGTTATATCACTTAGCTTTGCTAGCCATCTCCATTCCTGGAGGAAGTAAATCCTTTCAATAGAAGAATTCTTGGTTATTTTAATGTACGCCTCCTTTGCAAATAAATGGGAAAGGTTAGAGAATGAAGAAGCAGCATTACATCAGTGAAACTATGTTATATGCAGAGACAGTCACAGAGGACCAGAATTGTCTGGGTTGTTTTGTTGCCATGCAGAGAAGCTGCAATTGTATTAATGTCTGATTTTATTTGAGTGAAAGTAGGAATACTTTTGAACAAAGATCACAAGGATTGATTTTAAATTTCTATTTTTAAAGAACATTAGCTATTAAGAGATGTATTGAATTGTGCCTGTTTAGTTTTGTATATAGTATGCAAAAATGAAAATGTTGTGGTTCCTTGTAGAACATTACATTTAGCCTTTCTGGTGTTTTTATGCTATCTCAAAAACTCAGTGCAACAAAGTTTAAATTTTATAGGTGTGGAGTTAAAGTCATTCTACAGATAGTTTTTCCTTAATACACCTATTTTACAGAGTAAACAACTGATGAGATAGCCTTGTTCCAATATACTTCAAAAAGGTTGTTTTGTTGGGTTTTTTTAAAGTAAAAGATATTTTGATCCTTTGGTAGCAGCTTTGCTAAAATTTTACTCGGAGTAGCCTTCTCAGTAAAACTCAGTTTTAACCACATACTCAGATTTTGAACTATGAAGGGCTGAAACAGTTTACTAGTCTTAAAAAAAGGAACTATGGAAACATGCCAAATCTTTTTTTTTTTTAATCAGAACTATTAAAGAACAAAGTATGCAAAGTATGTAGTTTTTTTCGTCCTGAGAATCAAAAGTGTCCATTTGTTTACAGGAAGGATAAAGGGTTTTGTAACTTCCCTGAAAGTATGCAAATACATTGCATGAGGAAGGCCTTAAAGCTTGTGAAGCAATGAAGGCGCTTGTAGATAATGTCATATGAAGCAATTCTTGTAATGATCACTTGGAGCAGTAGCTCCAGGGTGTAGTGGTCTGGCTGGGATGGAGTTAATTTAATTCATAGCAGCCCACATGGTGCGATGTTTTGGATTTGTGGCTAAAGCAGTGTTGGTAACACACCAATGGGCTCTCCATGAGCAGTGCTTGCACAAAGGATTTCTCTTTTTCTCACTCTGCCTCTCAGCGAGTAAGCTGGGAGTGCACATGGGGTTAGGAGGGGACACAGCCGGGACAGCTGACATAAATTGGCCAAAGGGTTGTTCCACACCATATAGCATCATGCTCAGCAATAAAAACTGAGGTAGAGGAAGAAGAAGGGACAGGGGGTGGCTTCATAGGTGGCCAGTGTTCAGAGACTGGCTGGGCATCGGTCTGCCTATGGCAGGTGGTGAGAGACTTCCTTTGGTTCACTTGTTTTTTTCTTTTTCCTTTACTTATTAAACTGTCTTTATCTCAACCCACGAGTTGTCTCATTTTTGTTCTTCCTATTTTCTCCCTCTGTCCCACTGGAGTGGGGGAGTGAGCAAGCAGCTATGTGGGTGCTTAGCTGCTGGCCAGGGTCAACCCACCACAGTGCTTTTTGGCACCCAACATGGTGCTTGAGGGGGTCAAGATAATGACAGATTTGCTGTTGCTGGTCCCCGTGATGGCATATTTGCTCCCTTACCTCCCTTACCTGCTCTGTTACTTGCTCCCTTTCTTGCTGTACATTGAATTCCAGGGCTTGTTAATGGTTCCTTTCAGCTTTTGCTGTTTTCTGTGTGGTTTATCACTTTGTTTTGCCTTGACTGGGAAACCTATGATAAAAGCACTGGCCTTGAGCCCAGTCTGGTATTTGGCCCCTGCATCGCTCCCCTCCCAATCTCTGGAGAATCATTTCATGGAGACAGCAGCAGTTACACTTTCCTCCTCTCCTCTGGGAGCTGCTTYGTGGGGAGAGTGAAGAACGGCACCTCCCCCTTCTCCTCGGGGTAGATGTTTCCAGCCTTATTGCAATGACCACTCAGTTTCTTTAACAACCCTACGCAATCAGAGCTCTCATATGGATGTGGGCTGTGAACCTGATTTTGTCTTCTCATAAGGGTAGCCAGCTGGTAGGGGATGCGACATGGGAGTCTGTCCTGAGGCAGCCGATTCCTGGGTGGCAAGGTGTGTGGGAATTTGGGCAGTGTACTGGTCTGGCTAGGATRGAGTTAACTTTCTTCATAGTGGTACTGTGTTTTGGATCTCTGGCTAAAACAGTGTTGGTAACTCACCAAAAACCTACAGGACCAGGTGTTCCCAGGCAGTCTCCCATCCGAGTACCGCTCCAGGTCTGCCTTTTCCAAAGAGTTGATCCAAAATCAATAGAAATTCAGGACTGTCTTTAAGCTGACTTCAGTATGCTTCAGGCCATCTTAGCAGAGCCCTGGTTAGCGGTGTTTCTCATCAGCTTCTTGTACCATCTTGTAATTAAAAGATTTAACCTAAAGTATTTTCTTTTGTATTGGGACTCCGGTAGAGATAATAATACTTTGTTATCAGGTGGGCAATATTACTTCTCACTGGGGTAACTGGTGCACTCAGCTAAGTCGGTAGTGCTGGAAATGGTCTTCATGCTTTGTTTTGCAGTTTGTATTGTTCTTTTGCAGCCATGTTAACCAGTAGGTAATAATGTCACGGTTAGTTTACTACAATTTATGCTTGGATGAAGTCCTGAAGCTGTACTGCTATAAACAAAATCCCACAGGTAGCTGTATTTTGAATTTACTAGCCATCTCAGACAGATATACTAACTCTGTAGGCCTGGAAAGTAATCAGTAATCAGCAGGTATTTTTCATCCTCAGTTAATTCACTACCTCATGCCTTGTGCAGGACTTGTTTCTGCCTATGTTTAATGGATGTTTCCTTTGTTTAAACAGTGGATTTTGCAAAACTAACGTAGAGTCCATTCGGTGGTTATTCGTTTCATTCACTTTTGAGCATGCTAACCTAGCTATCTCGTCTTCCTAAACTCCTCCAATGGTTAATGGAGCAAGGTGCTCTTCCAGGGCCCTATTCACTTTATGTTATAGTAGCAGAGTGTGAAAACCAATAGCAGACCTGAAGAGCAAAACAGTCAGTGCTGAGGACCTGACACCCACACTATAAASATGTTAGGGATTTTTTTCTTCTTCAGAGTAGTCCTAATCTGGACCCATGGACTGAATGCCCATTGCGTCTGAAGTGCATTGGGTACACTCCTGGACTCCATCTTCTGGTTTACTTGATATAAAAAAAAAAAATTACCTTTAAAAGCTCTCTTCTGATCCAGACTAAAACACTAATATAGATGCACCCTCAAAGCACCAAAGTCCAATTACAGTTCTGAATCTTTTGCTGTGGCAGTCTCCCTCTTTCTTCATTCCCCACAGAGCAAGTCTGTGGAGACTCGCCAGCTACTTTATTGCAGCAAAGTTGGGTGCTGAGAGTTGCACTGTGACTTCTGTGCGACACCACTGCAGTGCGGAGCTGCCCTCCTGCTGGGACCAAGCTTTGCAAGAGTCCTTTAAGCCAGCTGAGTTTCTCAGTCATTCATCAGATGGCCAGGCAGAACAAGCTCAGCCTGGTAAATCAAAATGTGTCTAGGTACTGAAGATGGATCTCTTCTTGGGTAACTTTAGGTATCTTCAGTATAGATGTCTACATGTCAGTCAGTCAGTTGCTCTCCCTTTATAAAGAAGATAAAGAAAGAGGCACTTTATAAGGCCTAGTTTAAATGTCTGTGTTAGGATTAAATGATTCATGACCTAAAAGTTCCAGTTTTTCTCCACTGACTGTAAGGGGACCTGAGCAACCATTTAGAGGCACCCATGCTGTAGATGTCCAAAGCTGCATGAGAAGCCCACTTCTCCTTTCCGTATCTGAGCCAGACTTCAGAGATGTACTTGAGGATTCCTCTTGAGGGTTSGGGGTTTTTTTGTCAGATTGAATCACTTTTCTCATTTTCTGTCATTTTCATACCCAGTGTGCTAATGATGACTTCTTTCACAAGTTTTAATCAGCTCCTGGTGTTTTCTCCCTGGCCCAAAATGTTGCACAAACATATCAATCGTCACTAGTTTTCACCCCATGATCTGAGCTCCAATCCTATTAAATCTCAGGCCTGCATACAGAAATACTGATGCTGGAACAAGGTTTAATTTATATCTTGGTGGACTGTTGACAGCATTGATAGCCTGCAGTGCATTAACATACTGAATTATCAAGCCCTTAAAGGAATAATGAATACTGCTTACACTGACTTTCTGCCACAAACATTCCTTTGTAATGTAAATGAAAGAATACACCAAAGCAGTTAGATACATGTTCCACCACTGTGTCTGCTCAAACCGACAGTGCTGAAAAGGGCTGTTCCTATTCTATCTTTTTAGCCCTAACGTGATGCTTATACTACCACAGATGCTTTATTTTTCACTCTGACATGCCCTCAGACCTGTCGAGTATTTCCCTGCTTAAGGACAGCTAGGAGTGGTGTTAGAGGGTGACAAATTTCATAGAAATGCAAAAATCAATCATTATTTTCATCTGGAGCAGAACAGGGAGATGATCATTACATTCTAGAAACTGCAAACACCTGCATGAAGGTGAACTGCTTGTCTCAGAGTTTCAGCCAGCTCCCTTAAAAAACACCCAGAACACTCAATATTGTTACTTATGCATGGCTGGCAATCTTTATTTTGTTTTCATCCTGATTCCTTTGAAGAATTCATTTAATGAGCACAAACATGCATCATGTTTTTTTTTCTCCTGTGTTCCTCACAATATTAACATTATCTCTTGATCTTAACTTGTAGCCTCCCACTACAAAGAAACACCACCACAAAGCACTGCAAGCCAGGAAATGCCATCACTTTAATGTTCTTAAGCAAAAACAATTGGGTTTTGTCCTTTTTAACATCAATTTCAAGAATAAAAATTGCCTCTGGTTTGTTAGCCACACATTTCTGTTGTAGGATGAGTATGGGGATTTTTTTAGGTTATGACAATGATGAAGCAAGTATATTGTTTAGTTGCTCTTATCCTCTTGGTAAGGATCCTCCTGTCCTCTGAATACACTGCGTTTACCCAGCAAGGAAGCTGCTCCTTGCTTTGTGTCCCTGGCCTGGATCAGTCCTTTTCTTTTTTGGTTGTCCTCAGCTCTGCCTGCTGAGTCTGGATTTGGCTGTGCTCTTTTGCCTGTGTCCTGGTTTGTGTTTTGCTTTGTAATGACCTTTGTTTGACCATGTATTTTAACAGCTTTATCCACTGTTAAGTCTGATTTTATCTGTAATTATGGTGACAATGTAGGTTTTTTTTTTAGTTTTGCTTTTGGTGTTTTTTAACAATGCCATTGATTAACATGTGTAATTTGCACTCCCTTGTTCATTCCCAAATCCTGGAATTTCCCGGCTCACCTTCCCTTGTTTTTTTTTTTGACAAATTGACTCCTCCCAAATCCGGCTGCAAGCAGACTCCTGGATATGATGTACTGAAGGAAACAAAGCACTCATTGCATTTTAGCACATTACCACCAATATTTTGCTGGCCCACTTTGCCACATGCAAAAGGACAATGATGTGGTTATTCACTCATCTCTCTATTCAAGACAGAAGTGAGCCCATTTGGACACCACTGGTTCATTCAGCCTGGTCAAACACCAATGTGAAAGAATAGCGATGTCTTTCCTGAGCACATCAAAGGCTGCCCATACTCCCGCTGCCAGGTGGCTTCAGGCCACATGGCATGTTACAAAATGAAATGGGCTAATTCTGGAATACTGCACATGCTCACTGTGTTCAGATAATTTTGGTCACTGCATCAGATTCCTAAAGTGAACATTTGTTACCATTATTTGTTAATACATAACTCAGATTCTCCATGTCAGAAAAAGATCTTCCCTATACCTTGTTAGCTCTCCAGTGTCACTAGAAGCAGAATTTCATCTCTTTAAACTTACCATCTTGCATGCTCTATTGAGATGGCAAGTACACTTAATGTATTGGCGGCACCGCAGAGATAAAGAGGGAGAGGCTTTTACAGGCTCTACTAACATGTTTTCTTCAGAATAGAAGAACACAATAGCATTATGATGAGGCTGTCCTGTAGTGATCTAAGGAAGCCTGTGATAGGGAATATTACAGGGGCAACGAGTAAGATAGATAAAAAAATCACTCCTTTCATTCCAGAATCTGTGTGCACCAACTGCTTACAGAGTTTTCTCTGAAGCTGACATTATGTGAAGTACAACATGCTTCAGTCCCATCTCAAATCAGGTTCATGTCACAAACTGTGGGCCATTTCTTGCTCCTCATCATCCAAAGTAGTTGAATTCTTCAGCTGTGCAGTCTTCTCCCTCCAGCCTGCCCGCCCTGAAGTCATTCAGAGTTTGGCAGGAATGGGGAAGGGTCACTCTGAGATGCCATCAAAGAGTAACAGGCAGGGCTGATGCAGAAGACAACTCTGCCCCACTGCAGCTGGGGAGCTGGACCTGTGTTTTAGTGCTGTGCTGCATAGTTTAACTATACTTAGCCTAAACTAGGCTAGATGGTTGTAAAAATCGCTGGGCCTGAGATAAGTAAATGAAAGCCAGTATTATTGGTGGTTTCTGTTTCTGGTTGTGTTTGTTTGCTTGCTTTTATATCTCAGTCTATGCGTGTTTGCCTTAATCACAAGCTAAAAGCCCTGTGGAGCACCAGTGACCTAATTAAAAATGGCTTCCCTGATGAACTTCTTCCCCAGTTTATGCATTTATATAGGTTTTCTACAGATGACATACAAAGCATGATATGGAAAAGGATGAAAAGCAGGTGGTGGCAGAGTCACTGCCTGCAGTTGTCCCACTTGTGTTATTTGGCCTTGTGCCAGCCTCCGACTGGAACTAACTGCTGAGGAGTTAGAGATCAATGATTTTAGGCATTTTCAAATCATCCTTGATGAACTGTACAAAATCCACAATCGTCCGCCCAAAAGCAAACTACAGAACTGCACAAATGCATATCATTTAACATGGACTTTTTTTACTTGTAGGGATCCTTTGAGTCCCATGAGTCACATCAATCTTGACGTCAATTAGATCTTTGAAATAGCTATGCTGCACCATCCCGACTACGTAAATTCACACAGTCACATAAAAAAACTCAGTTAAGAAAGAACAAGCAGAGTCTGTGGTCTTGAAATAATGGTTTACTGGCAATATCTTTTACAGGGACAGCATGAGCTCCTAGTCTAGTCAAATTGAAGTATTACTGCTTGCGCATGCTTCTCTTTCAGCTGGCAGAGGTGGGCCAAATTTGTGATGGCTGTACATTGGTACTGCTGGGCTGCACTCCCAGGGGATGCCCCAGCTTTATGTCACCTTAAAGTCAGGCCCTTTAACCCGAGCAGAGCAGAACAGGATGCATTATTGCCTCCTTGTTATGGATGGGGAAGGGGCTCTGCACAACTTCTGTGTTTAGGTGAGAAAATAAAGCACAGTACAATGACATATCAGGGTTGTATGATGCTATGATCTCCTTCTACCCTTTTGTACTTCTCTGTTGGTCATAGAGCAAAAGACTGGCTATTCATTCAAAGACCAAGGAGGAGGCAACCTTCTTGTTAGTCTCCTTATCTTTGTGATCTTATGAATAAGAAATTCAATAGATGTGGCAGGAAAGCTAAAGCCCTGTCTCTTCCTAAGGAGATTTGAGTTCTACATACCTGGCAACAGATACTCTGAAACAAGGGTCCTCTCAGTCTCTTGCTGGAAATGTATTATGTGGTATGACCTGATTACAGATATTCCTCATGTCAGGGAAAGGGATGTTCACCACCAGTTCAGTTGGGTTCCCTCTCCTGTTCCTATAGGAAGTTTGGGTATTCTACTCAAAATTCAATAGCTTCAGAAAACCTTAAGAGTGTGGGACTGGGTCATGTCACGTAATGTTTGGAATTTGAAAGTCTGATGTCTAAACCTGAGTTTGGCTAGACCTTGGCTTCCTTTATAATTAGTAGATACAAACAACTCTTTAGTGATTTAGCCTACATATTTAAAATGCCTGTCTTAGGATGATATGGATCGTGCTCTGGAGGTACCCATTTTTCTCCATTGACTACACAAGGAGTGTTGTGTGATTAGCTCAGGCCTAGGCCTCCACACGTTAGATGCCTCAGGGCACATAAATCCCCCAAATGATAAGTCTGCTCAGGCTCAAGAAGGATGTCAGTCTGTGTCTCTAGTTAATGTCCCAGAAAAGACAATCACACAGTTTTGTGGGGTTTGGGCCTACTCTGAGTACACTGATAAGTCAGGACCTACATCCAGCACAGGTAGAAAGTGTCTGGTTCAGGAATTCTGGAAGTTCAAGGCAGGAGATACTGTGTGCTGTCAGATCAGAAATGTCCATTTACACGTCCAATGGCAAAAATAGTCTGTAGTACACCTTCCCAACAGAAATATGGATGCTCAGGGAGATTAGGGGCAGGATCGAGTTTGATAAAACACCTAAATTTAGTTGTTTACACATAGCTGTGTGCCTACAAGCGTCCATTAGGTAAATGGAGCTCTGGTCAATACAGTCCATGCAGCTTTCAAAGTGATTCAGCCAACCAACCAGTCACATATAGGCATAGTTGGCCTATGGCTATATGTGATAAGCATACACCTAGTAGGTGTATCATTCCCTTTGAGATGTCCTAGAGTAGCCAAGACATCTGCATGGGGCTGGCAGCTACGCCATGGGACCTACCAAGCCTCTGGAGCACCAGTGCTCTTCTGCAGCAGAAGATGGATACACTAAGGGATCTCCAAGGGCACTTGGATGCCTACATTTGGGCTTCTGAATCACACTCTCAGTTTGTCTTTCAGGGAGAAGAATCTCTTTCTAGGTTCCACTGCCAAAATTACTAGCTTGCCTGGTGCAGTTCAGGAGCCCTTCAGCAAAACTTAATGGCATCACCTAACCCTGTGTGAATTTCTGGCAAGTAAATGTCATTTCTTATCAGTGGTGTCAGGCAGCTGACCTGCTGATGCACCGCAGTCAAGCCCCGCTGCAGGAAAGCTGAGCATGTTAACCCAGGCAGCTGGTTTCAGTCCATCACAAGGGTGATGTAGGACCCTAGCTATACATCACGGGTTGCTGCATAGCAGCTCATTTAGACCATGTTGCATCCTACAACTGGATTAATTTCCTCTCAAGAAGCTGGCGATAGTCTTGTGCCGTGTTTGAAAGGCCAGTCTGGGAAGAAACTGAGCAGAATCTTAGAGGCTTAAGGACTAGACTGAGACCACATCTCTGACCACCTAGACAGACCGTCTTAAAGTAATACACTCTTTTATTAATTTGTTCTGGGCTTACCTTGGCTGTAACCTTTTACAGAGCCCTAGTACAAGACACTCCAACAAACAGGGCTTTAGTTAAGGTCTCCAGGGTTGTAATCATAACCCAGCAAAAAAGGGAAGAACTTCCACTGGCTTTAGTGAGCTTAATACACTGATCTGTAATGTCTAGCATGATCTATGTGAAGTCTTTTCTTCTCTGCAAATTAATTTCAGATTTCAATAGAAACAAATTTACACATACACAACCTGACTTCTGAGTTTCCAGTTAGTTATTTCCAATGACATTCACTAGAGGAAAATTATGGAGAACTTTATAAATTAGATTCACCTTCTATAGATACTACATCAGGCTTGGCATTTAGCAATCTGGGGCATTACTGAACTAAAGAAGAGAATTAAAATTCACCATAATAAGACATTCATTGAGAATGCCCAGTTCCTTTCAAAAATAAGCCAACAAGGTAACAAACCACATTAAAATACCAGTCAGCCACAGCTATTGCATACAAATCATTGTCACACTTGCCCAAATATATGTTGGTGTCCAAATAAATTCGGATCCTTGTCCTAACGTATGTTAATAATACTGTAACTCCCAGATCCTTCTGTTGTATTGCTGCCTTTCTGCATTTCTAAAATCTACCTTTGTATGTTTTTACATTATCTCGACTAAATTTCATGTTACCAACATTATTTATTTTGCCCTCTTCTGCCATTTATCAAAGTGGTTTTGTAGTCTATTCATATCCTCTAAGGATGCATAATCCCTTCCAGCTTTATATCACCTTAATATTAGGTTGGTAAGACTCTCCACAGTTGTTAATTGACCTCTCTGGTATCCTATTCAAAACATCCTCCCAAGATAATGATGAAGTATTACAATTACCTCATATTTAATTTTTAATAAAATTTTACAGTTATCACACTGATATACGTGCAGCATTAGCTTCTAGAAAGTGATGTGGTATCCATTTTGAAGTCCTTATAAAACCATGTCCTCATGAAAGAAAAAAAATTTTTTTTCACTAATCTGTGCTGTTTAAAATGTATATGAAAGTATATAACCAGAAGTCAAATGCTTATGTTTTTTTCATCAGCTTTATGAAAGTTGGTATTTGATGTGATGGGCGTCTGCCTTTCCCTAGGTCTTCTATCATTCTTCAGAAATGGGTAGGGTAAGAACTCCTCTGGCCTGTGTTATGCTGAAGTCAGACTATTTGATCGAAACAGGTCCTCCTGGCTTTAGCACTTACTCATCTTCTGTTGTACTGGAATACTTTGGTGAACTCAAATGCCAAAAATTCACCACCTTCTCAAAAATGGCTACCAATTACGACTGTGAGGTAACTGAAATGAATTTTTTTTTTTTTTAATTAAGATATGTCTTGTGGGGATCTCTTCAAGCTCTCAAATACCACTCTAAGAAGCTATGTAAGGTGCTAGAGCCTCTTCATGAATCCTGACTGCCTCCAGTTCACAACCAGAACCAGCAATAAGCTGCAACTGTGAAAGAAGACGTTGTTCATGGAAAAAATGCACACACCTGGCAAAGTGCAGATCTGCCCCACCACAACCAAAGCTAAGAGTATTCTTATCTCAAAAAGTCAAACCCGTGTCCTTCTGGGCAGCTGAGAGATGGTTGCAAGTAACACGATAAAAATAGCAGATGACTCTTTCAGGGAAGGAACTCTTTGTTCCTCATTCAACAACAGTGCAGCCACGTCTCAATAGGCACAAACTGGATGCCCCGTCACTGTCTAACTAGCAATTCTTGCTGGATGTTGATCTACGTAAGAGCTGTTCAATTTTCCTTTCCTGAGCAAACTCACTTAGAAACTAGCCACTGTCCAATGATAAGCTAAAGGATGAAAATCAATTGCATGACAGCTGAGTCCAGCTAAAACTGAAATTATTTGGATGGGTATTTGAAACATTTTGAAGGCTTGCATCATTGGTGCCACTGCCTTTTCTTAAAGTGCCATACCAACAATCAGTCAATTCAGTTTCTAATTTGAGAGTTCTTCTAGTCTACCTGCTGATAATAAGCTCCTTTATAGCAGTGAATAACGCCTCACAACATTTCTGGTTGGCTAGGAAAACCTGCACCACCCTGGCAATCCACCACCACTCGATTAGGCTTCAGCCAGCCTCATTTCTGTCACTTTTTGCGTAGATTGCAAGCACTACAGTATACCTAGTTACCAACCCTCAAGAAACTCCAAAAATACATCCCAGTGCTTCAGGAAACTCCATCACATCACCTCAACAGCATGGACTACTGTAAGGAAGTCAAAGCAGCCTTCTGCTCTTGGCACTGGCTTCCCATAGCAATACCAAGTCAACTAATTTGACTCCCAGTTCTTATCAGTGGTCTGAGATCCAGATCCTTTAAAAATCCTCCCAAAGCTCTGTGATGAGATTTGGCTGACAGCTTTGCTCTTCAGATAGAACTGAGCTTTCTATAATAAGGTGCAGTTATTTGCACAAGGGAGGGAGCTTTCTTGCAGGAAGATCTTTAGTTTGTGGGATTAATTGCCATGCAAACTAAATATCATGGAAACCTTCACCTGATTTTTGATGCATGCACAAGGCATGCTCTTGAGGCTCYGCTGTCCCTAGTATAAACACAGTCAATGTGAGGGAGCACTGACAAAAGCTGTAGCAGGGGAGGGGAGACAGAGCTGGTCTATACTGGGACCAGTTGACATTGGTCAATGGAAGTAGCTAGTCAGCAAGCAGTCAAGACAAACAGGTTCCAGACATCAGAATTTCTTAAGTCAGTTCCTTCAAACTATGCCAACAGCGTGGGAGGAGATATTGTGGAAGCAGGAAACAAATCTGCCTTTCCTCCAAATAAGGCCAAAGATCCTGACATCCAGTTAAAATATTGGTACCTGCACTTGAAGAGGATGCTAAAACATTGAAGCAGCAGCAGAAAAAAAGGCACAAAAATGAGTGAGGGAATGGGGAAAGTAATTTACGGCAAGAGGCTGAAGAAGCTCGACCTGTTTGGTTTACCATGAAGAGGACTGAGATGACTTGATGACAGTGCACATCTTTAGGAGCAGTCAATATACCAGCCACCACAGAACTGTCTTTAAGGAAAAGGCAGAAAGCCGTGAGTGTGAACTGAAGCCCGACAACTCTGGTTAGAAACGAAGAACAYATTTTTAATCATGAGGGTGAGAGCAGCCACGGGAACAATATGCTAAGCCTTCAGCTCATCAGGTCTTCACTCCAGGCAGTGTTTCTGTCCAAAAGGCATGCTCTAGCCAAATACAAAATACACTGCCACTGCCCCTGCCAAATCCGTCCTTGAATGTCACGTCAGTTTTATCCCCAAACTCTCAGGGGTTTTAGGAGCAGCTGAAACTGGCTGGGTACCACACTACTGCCCCCTCCGGTCCTGTCTCCTCTGGCACCTGTACATTCCTTGAGGTCCACCTGACTGCAACCCTTCCCTGTCTAGCGGACAACCCGTGTTTGCACACTGCTGGTAACATGACCGCTTCTGTCACCAAATAAGCATCTCCTTCACAGACCGCTGCTCTGGGGCAGCTGCCATTCCCACTCTTCTCGATAAACATCCGCACCCACTTGCTTTTCTCGAAACCCTTTAGGGGCCACCGAGGTCTCCTCCATCAGGAGAAATGCCCTCGGGGTGCATCTCCCCGGAGAGGAGATTTCCGCCATCTCCCCGCGGAGCACGGGTTTCCCCAGGGCCTCCCCAGCCCCGCGGCACGGTCCCCCTGCGGCCCAGGGGCCCCGGGCGCTGTGGGGCGGGCGGGGGACTGGGCGTGCGTGCGTGTCTCCTGTGGAAATCCCGGAGCCTCCAGCTCCGCCCTGCGCGTGTCCGTGGGCTGGGGCCGGGCGGGGGAGCAGCCCCGGCCGCCACCGCCCCGCCCCGCCATGCCGCAGCCGTAGGCAGCCCGCGGCCGCTCCCAGCCCTCGGCCTCCGCGGCCTCCGGGCGGCGCGGCGGCGGCGGGCCCGGCCCTACCCTGCCCTGCCCGATGGGCAGCCTGCTGAGCGGGGTCAGCTTCAAGGAGCCCACCACGGTGGAGGACTGCGACTCCACCTGGGAGACCGACTCGGAGCCCGGGGCGGCGGAGGCCGGCGGGGAGCCGCGGCGGCAGGAGGGGGTGTGCACCGCCGCGGGAGGCGGGGAAGAGCCGGCCGAGCTGCCTGCTGCAGACTGCCGGCCCCAGGAGCCCCCGCCGCCCCTGTCCCCGCCGCCGCCGGAGGAAGGGGAGCGGGCAGAGGCGGATGCCACCAGCCCCGAGCAGGTACCGCCAGCGCCGGGCGCGCCCCCGCCTCGCCCTGCCCGCCGGCCGTGCTGCGGCGGGCCGGGAGGAGCGGCCGCTGCGGGACCGGGGAGGCAGGGCGCGGGGCGGCGGGCACGGCCGGCACTTCGCGCTGGCGTCTGCGCCGTGCGGCCCCAGGCCGGGCGCTCCTGACGCTGCCCCGCTGCGCTCCCCGGCGCCGGAGAACGGGCGGAGCCGAGCCGAGCCCCCGGGCCGTGCCGGGGCAGCCCCGCTCCCGCCCGCCGTCCCCGCTCTGCGGCACTCGCGGGCCGGAGCCCGGGCCCCGCTCGGCCCGAGCGGCTGCCGGCGGCTGAGGCACCGCGGCGCGGGGACCTTCCCGTTGCGTGGAGAGTGGCGGTGGCTTGTGGTAAACTAGCTCTTCATCTGAAGTAGAAATGAGTTGGTTTCTGCCCCCCATCATTACGGTAACCGACTCTTGGGAGAAAATTGAGGCCTTGAAGTCGTCCTCAGTCCCGCTGCTGCTGTTTCTAGAGAAGGTTCTGCTTTAAATTAAATGTAGTCTTGAACTTGGCCTCTTAATTAAATGGGTTAAAATCTGAATATTGGATCATACGTGGCAACGGATTTGCGACTCCTCGGTGGGCCTGAGGTGAGGAATTTTCAGAGCAAGTTTCTGTCCTTTAGGAACCTTTAAAAATGCTGACCCTAAAGAAACAAAGGGTTGCTTTGCCAATAATTTTATTGGAGTTACAACTGAATGCAGGGTGGACCAGCTCGGTCTTTTTTTTACCCTGTTAGATGTATTCCGTTTATACTTGGTTCAGAAACTCTGCAAAATTAAATAAGCATAAGCATTTTTCCCTTTTCTGCTTGATACATGGTGATACTAGTGCCTGGTAACTGAGTGTCAAGGGGTGTTGCTTGTTCAAGTAAGCGTGTTTTGCCCGTAGATATGGTCAAAGCTGGTCTTGCAAAAGGAAGAATGAAAACAGATGCTTGTTTGTCATTAGTGTCCGATTAGTAATCAATGGGATGGGCAATAATAAAGGCAAATGTCCAGTGCAGTCACAGGGAACTTCCCTTTTTAGGCTTGACTTTCACCTATTACATGTGTATTGCAAGGAGTGGAATGAATTTCTTATTTCTCATTTGGCCTTTGGTTTTAGTGTAGAGACTTATTTTACAAGATTGAAGAATACAAAACACTTTGCTGCAGTGTGGCTATAAAGAAATTACAAAGAAAATAAAGTTGTTGGTAGCAAGTTGAAGTCTCTGTACACTAATGCTTCATTTTCTGTTTTTCATCAATGTGTGCAGCTTTTTCAAGTGTTCTCTGAAGTCAGTGGGATTATTTCCACTGACCTTGATGGGCTCTGGTTGTTTCAGGTCACAGCTTCCTAACAGCTGGGGGCCGGTACAAGTTCTCATACATATGTATTTTCTCTAAGCAGGTTTTTGTTTTGGGGTTTAGTGGTTCTTCTTACTAGGCTTTAAATTTAAGTTCTGAGAAACAAATAATAGAAAATGGTTCAAGAAGGTGTTAGAACTGCAGTCTGGCTTGTCCGTGACTATTCATTTTCTTCCACAGGATGCAACGATAGCAATTAAGTCAATATACACATGACAAATAGTCTTTGCAAATAGTATGATTTCCTGTTCAAACTGAGTAGTGTCTCTGCATTTTCATGTTCAGTTACTTATTTCATCTTGTGCTAGCACTTGCCAGGTTACTTTGAAGTCTTGCATTTTGAAATGACAATCAACCTGTTGATTTAAATCAAATTCAATCTCATTGGAAGGACACTTCATAGTCTTGCTTTTGTATTTTATTTTATTTTATTTTTTAATTTAGGTTTAAAGTGTGTGGTGTTAAGTATTCAGCAGGGAGATTTTCAGTGTTTGACCAAACAGTAGGCAAATACATGCGCTTCTGTATGTTTACATTGCTGAAATCCATCCTGAAAAATAATTATTTTAATATTACACAAATTCACTATTTAGTGTGTTTGTGTATTGTTATTATCTACTTTCTAATTGTTTCAGAGTGGTGATGGAACTGATCTGACAGCCAAGCCAAAGAGAAGCTTCTACGCAGCAAGAGATTTATACAAGTACCGACACCAGTATCCAGTAAGAACATTTTATGGTTTAAAATTGTCTTTTTAGTAGAAGACAGCACACAACCCAGACATTCCTAAACCTTCGTGGTGCCTAATAAATATGAGAAATTAGAAGAATCAAAAAACTGATGCAGAGGCCCAACATATGCTAGTGGGAGAGGAGTGAAACTAGTGAAATGTCTTTTCATCCCAGGTGTACATGCAAACACATGAGATGTGCAAGCCTGGGAACAGCAGTAGGAGCCCAGAAAAAGACTTGCGCCTTGAACATCGAAGAGGGTAGATGATAGAGTTTGGATCTATTATTACTTGCGTCTTGGAAGTTCCTTGAGACCAAAGTCAAGGTGCTGCTATGCTTGCTACTCTAACCTCTGCCTCAGTAGGAGAARGTACCAGCCAGAAGGAACTTGCAGATCCTTAAACTGAATCTTAAAGTGCATGAGTAATTCTAAGTGATTTCCAGTTTTCATAAAACTCTGAAATTTTTTTGTCCTCAAATTATTCAGAGAGCACAGTATCACTTTCTGGATACTCTTGCTGGGTTTTGATAGGGTGATAATGTCCTGTTTCCTTTCTTTCAGCAGAACTTTAAAGATCTTCGATATCAAAATGACTTGTGCAATCTCCGCTTTTACAAAAATAAAATCCCTTTTAAACCTGATGGTGAGTAATCTGTGGCAATCATAGTGATAGCAAAAGAATGCTCACTAATAATAGTAACAAAGTGAAACGGTAGTGATAATTGCGGTGCTGACAAATTAAAGGTGTATAGTTATATATTGTATGACTTGAACCTCCCGTGTTGGAGTAACATGTTGATAACATGGGAGCAGGTTATGCTTAAACCAGAGTTGGCTTTCGCTCTAGGGAGGTGGTGCTTTTCTCATGCATTTTCAGCATGATGTAGTACAGGGCGTTGTTTGTACCACTACTTTACAGTTGTGGCACTACCTTTTATTAAACAAAGATAAAGTTGCTCCACTATGCTGCACAAACTCTTGCTGCTTGAATAGGAGTGGCAGGGATATGGGTGTTATCCCTAGCGCTGTGTAAGGGAAAAAGAATGTGTTGTAACTACCTCATGTGTCATTATTATAATAACAATAATAAAATCATTTCTCAAAGTCCTTAGTGGTTCTGGTAGTGGAACAGAAACCTCATATGCAAGGTTCTGTGCAAACACAGGACGAGCTGAAAGATGACAAACCCTGCTCTAGAGAGTTTGCAAGCAAAGTATGAGAGACAAGAGGATAGTAGACAGATGGGGAAGCAGAAGGCGGCAATAAAACAGTCTTGGTTAGAATGGTAGACGGGAGTCTCAGCACATGAGAGCTTAGCCGTTGGCAAAAAAAAAATTGCAGGCCAAAAATAAGCTTTTGACAGATTTAAAAGAATGATGATGAGGTTACTTTGAAGGTGTTTGCAGAAAGATCCTCTCAGCATGAGAGCAGCTTGGGAGAAAATGCCGAAGTGCACACTGGCGTACGGAAGAAGTGAGATGTGGAGACTGCCATTGAGGCAGGATCCTGTCGGAGGCAGGATCAGTCTCATAGCAACAAATGGGTTCTGATAAGGTAGGAAGGGGCAGGTCACAAAAGGCTTTGGAAGTGGAGGCATTTTTGTCTGATGTTACAGAAAAGGGCTTCACAATGGAAGAATGCAAAGCAAAAAAAAGAGGCAATATAAAAAAGCCGCTGTCTAGAAACATGATGTAACCAGCAGCATTCAGGGTAGATACAAGCGTGACAAGAGGGCACTTTTCAAGGTCAGGAAAGAGGATGTTGAGATGCAAAACGTCAAAGTTCTGATAGGAAGCTGGATGGGAAGGAACGTTATATAGAAGGATGTAAAGATGTGCATATAGGAAGGTTGAAGATGAGAGCTGTTTATAGGCAAGATAGTGATAATATCCTCAGCAAGTGAGAAAACAAGTCAGGTTATGTGAAAGAAAGATAAGACCTTTGTTTTAATCATCTTGAGCTTTATCTCGATATCCACAGGCAGATGCTGAAGACTGTGTTCTTAGCTTGACTGGAAGAAGAGTTAGATCTGTGAATTACTAGTACAGAGGTAGCACATTCAGGAGACATTACACAGAGAACGGATACAGAAAAAAAGAGAAGGGCACTGAGGTGCATGCGAACCTGAGGACCACGTGAACCTGAAACCGAAAGCCAGAAAAGGGGGGGGAGGGATCCTTTAAAGTGCAAAATGAAGGAGCAATTCAGCTACGAGAAGAGATGATAGTCATGAAAGCTAGAGGAGGGCTTCCCTCCTAAAATTTGTAAAGAATAAAATTTCTCTTAATATTTTAGGAGAAAACCACAGTTGGTAGTGTCAAAGTTAGCTGATAGGCCATGGAGGCTAAAGTGTTGATGGCTGTGAGCTCTGGTTACGTAGAAGTTTTTATTGAGAATGGGAATCCACCATGATCTGTCTGTGGATCTGTGTTCAGAGGGAGTCTAAGCTACCATGTTAGGGACTGAACTACTGGAAAATGTTGTTAAAAAAAGACATTTCTAGTGCAATACTAGAGCTGAAGTTTAATTCCATGACCTACAGATTTAGCTTTGGTTTTGACTCAGAGCTGGCCTGTCTGTCTCTCTGCCCTGGAATCGAGCAGCAAGTTTTCCAGTATTTGAAATGTAGGTTGGATACAGTGCGGTGATGGCGGGAAGTCCTCTTTGCAAGGTTCTTTTCCAGCCTTGCCTGCACTGGAAACCCCATGTTCTTAGCAGCCCATTTGACTGCCTGCTTTCTCCATTTCTTGAAGAAAAGTACCAAATGAATTCTCCTTTGTCACTGAGACCCAAGTGGAAATTTTCACTGAGGGGAGAGAGAGAGATATCTCATATGTATAATATGAGCCCCAATATCTATGTGGGGCTTTGGGCTTTTTAGGCCACTCCTATGCTATTTGGCCTAGACAGGTGTACTCTGCGCTGGGTAAAAAACTGGCTGGGCGGCCGGGCCCAGAGAGTTGTGGTGAATGGAGCGAAGTCCACTTGGCGGCCGGTCACGAGCGGTGTCCCCCAGGGCTCCGTTTTGGGGCCAGTCTTGTTCAATATCTTTATTAACGATCTGGATGAGGGGAYTGAGTGCTCCCTCAGTAAGTTTGCAGACGACACCAAGCTGGCCGGCAGTGTCGATCTGCTCGAGGGTAGGAAGGCTCTGCAGAGGGACCTGGACAGGCTGGATCGATGGGCTGAGGCCAACTGCATGAGATTCGACAAGGCCAAGTGCCGGGTCCTGCACTTGGACCACAACAACCCCATGCAATGCTACAGGCTGGGGGAAGAGTGGCTGGAAAGCTGCCTGGCGGAAAAGGACCTGGGGGTGCTGGTTGACAGCCGGCTGAACATGAGCTGGCAGTGTGCCCAGGTGGCCAAGAAGGCCAATGGCATCCTGGCCTGTCTCAGAAATAGTGTGGCCAGCAGGAGTAGGGAAGTGATTGTCCCCCTGTACTCGGCACTGGTGAGGCCGCACCTCGAATACTGTGTTCAGTTTGGGGCCCCTCACTACAAGAAGGACATTGAGGTGCTGGAGCTTGTCCAGAGGAGGGCAACGAAGCTGGTGAAGGGTCTGGAGAGCAAGTCTTATGAGGAGTGGCTGAGGGAACTGGGACTGTTTAGTCTGGAGAAGAGGAGGCTCAGGGGAGACCTTATCGTGCTCTACAACTACCTGAAAGGAGGTTGCAGTGAGGTGGGTGTTGGTCTCTTCTCCCAAGTAACTCGTGATAGGACGAGAGGAAATGGCCTCAAGTTGCGCCAGGGGAGGTTTAGATTGGACATCTAATCCATCCAATTCCTTGGACATAGGAAAAATTTCTTTACTGAAAGAGTGGTTAAGCATTGGAMCAGGCTGCCCAGGGMAGTGGTGGAGTCACCATCCCTGGAAGTATTTAAAAGATGTGTAGATGAGGTGCTTAGGGACGTGGTTTAGTGGGCATGGTGGTGTTGCGTTGATGGTTGGACTTGATGATCTTAGAGGTCTTTTCCAACCTTAATGATTCTATGTACTTTGTGCAGTGCCTGCAAAAGTGCCCTGGCCCATGACTAAATTTCATGAGCACAGTCTCAGTGTGAAGAATGATTAATTTCCTTTTACATGTACTTTGTCCCCTTTTGCTATCACTGTGTCTTTCCAAGAGGAACTGACTGAACTCCACAACTGTTTTGAGACCACTGAAAGCTGAAATTCTCATTTGTTGAGCACGACCTCATTGACAAGGTCCAACTTATAGCAATGGCAGCAAGACTCTTGGCCACACCTAACTGAGAAAGATTTCCCAATCGTAATGTTATTTGCAGCTGGAGAGATTCCTGGAATGGGAGATTTCTTAGAGTTCAGGCTTTGTTCTACTAAGATGAGATAGATAGTTAGTTAGTTAGTTAGTTACACACACACGCACACACACGTGTGTGTGTGTGTATATATATTTATATCTCTGCAGAGTTTTGTCATGTTAAAACAATGACAGGTGATTCACAATGCAATATTTTATGTAAGTGGTTTGTTAATTACCAGTCAGTGTGATAAAGGGATCTAGGACATGAGAACTTTTGGGGAAGTATATTTTACAGAGGTTATTGTCACATCCCATCTGCTGGTAAGTAACTCAGTATAAGTCAGTTGGTTTTGTTTGTACTGAAATGGGATAAATCTCTTATTTTTAATTAAGTTTTAGTAACTAAATTAATTTTAAATTAAAATGAATTTATTTATGGCTGTAATAGACCTTATTTCACATAGTATGTGAAAGAGAATTAAAGTATGTATTCTATCATTATGTTAACATGGCATGTACTTTATATAGCTGAATGCTGGTTTTGATGGCTACCTAACAGTTTTCAAATTATTTTTATGCAGGGGTTTATATTGAAGAAGTCCTAAATAAATGGAAAGGAGACTATGAAAAACTGGAACATAATCACACTTACATACAGTGGTTGGTCACTTATTACCTATTTCTGTTTCAAAGCATTAATTTGATTAAGTGTTCATATACTGTGAGCCGTAATGCGCTTTTTCTTTTAACAGGCTTTTCCCACTGAGGGAACAAGGTCTGAACTTCTATGCTAAAGAATTAACTACATATGAAATTGAGGTAATACAAATTGAGCTCAATACAAACCATCACATTAATTTTGATACATAACTGCTTTTTGTTATGTAGAGTTGTTTTATACAATGCAGAAGTACTTGCTTTAGTGCCACTTAGAATTTTGGATGTATTCTTTGTTTATTAGGAATTCAAGAAAACAAAAGAAGCAATTAGAAGATTCCTTTTGGCTTACAAAATGATGTTGGAGTTTTTTGGAATAAAACTAATTGATAAAACTGGAAACGTAGCACGAGCCGCTAACTGGCAAGAAAGATTTCAGCATTTGAATGAGTAAGTAATGACATGCACTCCACTCTCTACAATTGCCATAGAATCTCTTTAGCCTTTTGTTTTCTAGAGAACGGGAAGATATATTTTCCAAAGATTGCCAGGAAAAAGAGAAAAAGAAATAGTCAATGCCTAGTTTGTGTCTGTATGTGTACGTTCCTCTTTCCCCTTTTTTTGATTGATCTCACCCATTACCAGTCTAACTGACATCATTGAATTCCCTGAAAATACAACTTCAGATGGTGCTGAAGAAGTTTCAAACTAATTTGTTTGTCATGCTACTGAATGCATTTTCACCTGATCCCAAAGCGCTGCTTCTTAGTTGGAAAGAACAAGTGGCTTATCTTTGTATTCACATTTCTTTTTGAGAAAAATCAAATTCTCCATACTCCTGTATGGAAACTAAATAACAAGATTTCCCTCCCTCCTCAAAACATGAAATATTATGTATTTAATACTTTTTAATTGCARTGCTTCACTGGAGAGGTTCAGACACACATTAAGTCAAACTTTAGCTCAACTTTCAAATTACATCGGTCGCTTTTCATCAGTATTGTGTGGAGCGTAAGTTTGCACTGAATTTTGTCCCCTGCGGATTAATTGTATCAAAATCTCTTTTCAAATCTTGTGATCACTTTTCTAATACCTCTGACCTTAGAGCTGAAGATTGTTTTCTTGCAGTATTTTGTTCTCCTGTCCAAATGAAAGCTTGTAGGTAGAATTGCTGATGGATAATTTTGGGTGAATAATGGAATAATTTGTTACTAATTTTACTTAAATATTATATGAGCCAATATGGGTGTGGGCTCAGACTCAGGCCACAGATAAAACAGGGTTTCAGGAAGCCCAAATGTTACTCACTGCACATTTTTACACTGTAATTCCTATATTCTCACCAGTGAGTAGCTACACAGTTTTAGTCAGGAATCAGGACTCTTTTTACCTAATTTTAGCCATCTAAACTTTAGGCGTTCAAGTTTTACTGTTTATTTAGGTGTACTTTATGAGGGAAAGAGCTCTTCACAAGCACTTCCAGAAGATAGTTTGTTCCATTTATCTTAGACACTTCTTACGACAGTGGGACTTGCTCTCCAGAGGTGTCTTTTTTTCTCCCAGCACTGACTGTATCAGAAGTGCAGGTAGCTAGTCTAGACTGGAAACCCACCTTTTACATAGCTTAAGTGAAGTGCAGTGAATCCTGTTCTGTAGCTGTATTACTGCAATACACTACAAAACCTGTGTTTTATAAAGTGACTGGGTTTTCTCCTCAGAAAGAATACATACAGCAGAAGGAATCAAAATCAGTACACACTTCGATTTTATTTTTTTTCAGCCTATTGCCACAGTGCATTTTACAGGCACTAATTTTCACTCACAACATCCTAGCAAAGGAAGTGCTAGCAAGCTTCAGCAGCTGTGAGAAATTAAAGTACAGGAAGCCTGAAGTACACACCTGGAGTGATAAAAAGGAGTGAGGAATTGCAGTTCCAGTTCTGTATCTGTAAGGTGGTTTTTTTCCCTGATTCAATGGAATTTTTTCACCCTTTTCTTCCAAAGGTCTCAACACAACTATTTGAGAATCACTCGAATTCTGAAAAGTCTTGGTGAGCTTGGATATGAGAGTTTCAAATCTCCCCTGGTAAAATTTATTCTCCATGAAGCTCTTGTGGAAGATACCATTCCCAACATTAAGCAAAGTGCTCTAGAATATTTTGTGTATACTATTAGAGACCGAAGAGAAAGGAGGAAGCTCCTGAGATTTGCCCAGCAACATTATACGCCCTCAGAGCATTTTATCTGGGGACCCCCAAGAAAACAGAAGTCGGAGGGAAGCAAAACAAATAAAAAGCCAGCATCTCCAATTTCTATTCACAATAGTTATATTTCTAAGCATAAGAAACCAAAAGAGCCTAAGAATATATCGGCAGGTGGAAGCTCAGCTGGTAAAACTGAAGAAAGAAAGGTAGAACTCACAAAAAACAGGGAAGAAAATGACCAGGATGAACAAGAAATGAACTGTGATGCTGTTAGGCAGAACAACAGTGAAAAGAACAGTGATACTGATACCGGTCAGCTTTCAAAATCAGAAGAAATTCATGATACTTCAGACAGAAAGGAGGACGCTTCTCATTCCAAAAAAGRTGATGAAAATCTGAACAATGACTGTGGAAATCACCCAGGCACTATAGAGGAAGATTTATGTGACACTGAGAATTCTTCAAATAACACATCAGCAGATCTACAAGATAACCTTGATAAGGATACACTTTCAGGGGGGACCACCCCAAAACCCAAGGATGAGCTCAAATCATGAGTCTGAGGTTAAAAATCATCATGTTTCATGCTGAATGAAGCGAATTATTCATTGCTCCTTCATTTTGGGTGAAATTGCCATCTAGTGTAGTACAAAATGTTCATGAGACTATGCTTGTTGTGAATGCATCAGATTAGGCTTCTGTTAGGTTAATGAATTTTATTTTTTTCAACCTCAGTTTATCAGCAGTCAACCAGGTGTGGCTCTTTAAAACAGTCGTGTATATTCAGAGCTAAGAAATTCATTATCTTTTCCAGACAGATTGCATAGAAAAGCTTATCTATTTTTTTTGCCATTAAATTCATCCAGTATTTTTTTAAAAAAAAAAAAAAGCGTAACTTACTAGAAAGCCTTGGAACATCAGAATTTTTAAGTTTCTTTTAATATGCTTTAAGTGTTGATTTCCTTTTATGAAATGACTAGAAATTATTTCGAGAGCACAGGTTTTTCCTTAGTGGATATTTTTTTTTAGGAACTATGTTCATGTTTAATGGCAGTATTTGCACAGCATCTTTTACCTTAGATTATTATCCTTGTCAGAGACACTTAGTTACAGATATCAAAATGTCCTATGCAGCTGGGTATCATTGTACATTGAATAAAAGTTTAACTTACAATGAAACTGTATCCACAGCTTTTGGGTACAAGGGAAGTTGCACTTTAGACTTCTTTTAGTCCCTGTTAAGTTCTCTCTTCTCTTGACTCATTTGTTACTACTCCTAATTTGGGGGGAGGGGTCTCTTTGGTCACTCAGATTTCGTCTCAGTGTGAAAGCTCCCTGTTGATCAGCTGTAATAAAACAACTCCCCCAGCTGGGTTCAGCACCTGGAAAGCCTCTGGATAGCTGAAGAGCAGTCTCTTCACCRCAAAGCACTGCTTAATCGTCAAAGCCATCAGAGAAAATGTCACCAGGCCTGTCCAGCAGGATCTTACCTGAACTTGG
Organism: Phoebastria nigripes; assembly: GCA_035582835.1. NCBI lineage: Eukaryota > Metazoa > Chordata > Aves > Procellariiformes > Diomedeidae > Phoebastria > Phoebastria nigripes. The sequence goes on along the minus strand of JAYKAV010003090.1, from coordinate 231,148 downwards.
ATGTTTCTTGGCCAGTTTTGGGTAAGGTCTGCACAATGCTGAACCCCCTCTTGCTGGTCTGGGAGAGAAGGGCAGTCCTGATGCTTCCTTCCAGCTGTCTGTTTCCTCTCTTTACTTTCTATCAAGAGGTCTTTCACAGTTTAATGTGATTTTGATCATTGGCGGAAACCTGAGCCAGGCCAGTCGGCTGGCCCGGCTGGAGCCCAGCAGGTAGGAATTGCCCAATTAAGATCTTTCCCAGCTTTCTTCACTGAAGGACTGTCTGCTTTCCCCGAGTAGCCTCTTCTGACTTCATGCCATTCAGTCAAACAAGATAGTACCCAGCAAGTTAATTGTGTAGAATATGAATTAAAAAAAAAAAATGCAGGTAGAACTCACACTTTCTACAGTCCTAAAATAGTCTAAAATTTCTGTATGTATTTTCTATTTAAAAGTGTATATATTATCCACTGCCTTTAATATATTTTTGATGAAATGTTATGAGGCAAGTGGCTGACTACAATTTGAGTGTCAGAGTGCTACAGGACTTTATTCAAGTCTTATAACTCAAAATGACAAAGTCTTCAGGGGTTTCAGAGCATAGACAAAATGTCTTGTATTTTTCTGTTTCGCTAATTCCCATCATGGCAGTGCATCATCCATTGCTTTCCCCAGGTAGCACTGTTTCTTGGGATCAAATAGAGCGGCAGTTAGAGATCTTGGTACCTATGGACAAAGATTAGGCTCTTTCCATCCTAAAGAGGCAGGGAAGAAGGAAGACGTATCCCTCCTTCTCCTGTGCTGACTGGTAAGGAAAGGAACGTACGTACGTGGATTCTTTTAAGGGTAACCCAGATCACTCAAGGAGGCACTAAGTCTGTCTGAGCAGAAGTGCCCCAGAGAATTCCTCCCGCTGCCACCGCCTCTTTAAAGCTGGAAAGGTGCTGAGAAGCCTTTCACAATGCCCTGGACTTGAACTAGGATCCCTGTGTTCGTGTTCGCATGTGACCTTCAGAGCAGAAGGGGACAGGAAATGCTGAGATAAAATTGGTCCGTGTAGTTAAGGACTCTGACCCCACGCGTACACACAGGGAGGACAGCTTTTTGTTCTGCTCGTGACTTTTTAAATCTTGAGTGCCTAACCATGCCAACTTAATAGCATTGTTTTTGCATAGTTATTTCTTGAATGGCATAGGGAAAATTTATACCCTGTGTATGAGGAACATAACTATAAGGTAGGTAGTTATACAGAGCCTTCAATTTATGGACTTTAGTATTAAGGTTAAACACTTTTTAAAAAATGCATAATGTTCAAGTGAAATAAGGGATGCTGGGGATGATGTTATATTTATACTGTAATTTGATTGACCATCAATGACCTCAGGAGATCTTTTGTCTAGTGAACAAAAAGAAAAAGAAGAAATCTTGCCCTAATTTTAAACCAGAAAGCTCTCGAGATGTGCATCCAAAAGATTTATCTGCAGTACAGTATTCTGTTATTATGACACAGCTTTCACCTATACATGCTTGCTGGTTCTCCATTCATAATTAAGTACTTAATGTACTTTTAATCCGGCAGGGCTGTCTGCATTAAGGACCCAGTGTATCTGAAAATACAGTCAAGAACTTTGGGACTCATATCCTTATTAACTCTGCAATTATTATTTTTAAATCCGCAACTCAGTATATTTCTATCAGTTTTCATAGAAGTGAGAAGAGTAGTGGCATACCAATTGCCTACAAAGAACTATGGGCATTAGGTAAGTGAGGTTTTTTGTGTCAGGTGGGCTCCTGCACTCTGTAATCTTTGTCTTACAGCTTTATCAACAGAATTACTCCCATGGGACACTTAGCTTTAACTAACAAATTCTGCTCTATGTAAAATGTGATGGTTTATCATTCTTTTCATGGAGGAGCTTTTTCTTCTGATTTTGGAAGTGCTTAAAAGAAGGATTCATTGCAGGGCAATCATACAGTGTAGCATCCCATTGAGATTTGTGAGGATCAAGTGGGTGCACTGTATGCATTTCATTACAGAATCACGGCCTTAGCAACCAGAAGCACCCCGTGCTTCAAGTTTCTAAGTATTGGCTTTCAGGTTTACAGTACAATATATGTTGAAATGATTGTATTCTCATAAATGCCAGTACTTAGTTATTTAACCATTACTTCAGAAACTGAGGATGTGCAAAGAAAGTCAGGACATTTGCTCACTGTTAAACTTGTTTTTGTCTCGCTATATGCTTAAGTATTCAGGGATTTCTGTGTACTTACTACAATAATGTATTTTGGCCCAGTGTTTTACTAGAATCTAGAAATCTAGAATCTACTAGAAGTGAATAGCTCCCCTCCCATACAGGGGTTCTTTCCTAATAAGTACATCTGAGTAGCGTCTGGCACTGTTAAGTGGGAGTAGTGTGTATATGCACACACCTGTGAATTTGGTTTTAAGTATCCTATGGTGAGGGGATATGAATGCACAACTTGACAAAATGTTACTGAGGACACACATGCAAGTGAAGGCGATCGTACAAATCATGCAAAAATGCAGCACTTTAAGATTAGTTACAGCTCTGTGCCCTACTATCCAGGACGTAACTGATACCTCAGTACCTGATATTGTGTTGGCATAGAGACCTAAAGCTTGGGTACAGGATGTGTGCACCACAGACCATTCAGAGAAGAAGAGCAGTTACGTGTGGGCACGTATCTAGGAGCAGAACTGAGCTCTTGGTGTCCATATTGCTCATATTTAAAGGCGTGAACCTGGAGGATGCTAAAAATGTTTGTAATAAGCCTTTGAGAGCTGTACCCTGGCTTGGTCAGCTCCTCAGTTTCCTGCTCTAAGATTGCAACAGTCTGATGTATAAGGTAATTGTATAATCATAGTTAATATTTCGTGTAACCTAGTGTAAGGCTCCTTGAATTATTCCAGGATAATTCTAATAATCTGCAGTTGCATATACCTGTACTATAACCAGAAAGTTTACAGACCTTAGAAGCTTTGTATAATTTTGGTGGATGATCCAATCAGGTAAGTCAAGGGAGATTTACTAGATTTAAATGGAAAACAGCTCTTGTTTGTTTTTAAATAAAATTTATGTATATCTGTTTAATTGAATTATTTTTTTGCACCTTTCTTTTCCTGACAGTTGTGATGGTACTGATCACAAATTACAGTAAGTTATATATGTTGAAGTGAAAATGTAACTCTTATTACGCCATACTTTTACAGGTAACAGATCATTTTGAATTTCCTTGACAAAAGCTGTATTTATGAATAAGATGCAAGTATGTGAAGTAAGTTTTGCCATTAATAAAAGTGTGACAATATCATGCTAATGATGTACGTTGTCCTAAGAACTACCAGTGTGGATCAGAACCAAAGATGTTTCTAGCCTTGTATCCTGCCTCCAGCAGTGGCCACCAACAGATGGTGTGAAACAAAGAACAGAAAAGGTGACCCCATTTTTCTCCAGGAATTTTTCCATTTTTGAACTCACGGTTTCTTTCAGCCTCCACAGTCCCCTGTGGCTGTGCGTTCCATGTTTTAATTATGCTTTGTGTGGAAAAAGTAATCTCTTGTTTGTCTCAGATCTGTTTATTCAAGAACTGCTAGTGCATTTGAACACAGTTACTAAAAGTACTGTAAGATGAACAGTAATCCTCTTCAAGTCAGTTTTTAAAAGCCGTGGGAGATTCTAATGATAAAATACCTGCTTAGGCAGAAAATGTCCTATGTTTCTGTCCTTAGGCAGAAGATGTCTGCTTAGGCAGAAAACCTGTCTTATGTTGATGACAATATTATCTTACTTGTCCCTTCTGAATAAATTTTTACACATAAATCCTTTTGTATGAAGTATTGAAAGTCAGATTCTGACTGCAGAACAGATTTTTTTTTTTTCCTATTGGTGTGAAAGCAAGATCAGTCAAAGGTAAAACCTATTCCTAGCCCACATCTGAGTGAGGTACCTCTGAATTTGGAGACACCAGCATCAATGGGTGTAACGTGATCACGTAGAAGACGGAAATACTATCTGGGGTTTGCCGAGAACCATACTCCTTATTTTGGTAACTTATTTTGATACATGTCCCCAGTTCCAATTGCAATTGGAGTAACTGCTCAAAAGGTGTTTTTATGGCCATCGGAGCCTGAAAATGAAGGATGGGACAAAAAGGCCTAAGCATGGGCAACCCGCCCTCCATTCACGTCATGGTCAACACTATAGATTTGCTACTAACAGGTATTTAGATGCAATTCTCCAAGGGGAATGTAAATTGTGTCTCTCTAACATCTCTGTGCTCTGTATTGCCTATGAACTATTTCTTTTCCTGAAAGCTGTGTTCCTTTTACGGCCCACGTTCTTAAGTATACTCACTTAAGACCATTGGGGAAAGCAAGAGTTTATTTTAAAGAATATATTTAATACATGCCATACCTAATGGACTTCTAAAATATAGTTCAAAAGCTATAGAGATCAATTAAATAGAGACCTCCTGTGGCTTTACACTTATAATCACCTTTATATTTATTTTCAAAAGCATTAAGCTGTTTGCTATAAAATAACAAATGTGAGAATTGGCAAATTGTTCTGAAAGAAGTCTCTTACTTCTTAGAAACTCAGCACTTTTTAATTCTACCACGCTTACAAGTCTAGTGGCATATTCATCAACTAAAGTTTATTGTGAAATATACTGAATGTATTTACTACTGTGGCTAACTATGTGAAAATTATTGTTTTGCAGTAAAAAAGGTTATGGCACTTGTATTTTTGGGATCTGCTGAAGCATGTTTGCTAATCATTAGTTGCTCTTTTTTCTGTGGTTTAACCTATTCCATGGTTGTTTGCCCGTTATGCAGTTTGAGTTCAGCGACAGATGATTAGGTATACTTTTGCACTGATAAAATTTGGAAATATCATAGACTGCATTGTTAAAATGTATTCTAAGAAAAAAGTGCAGTAAAAAGAAAAAAACCAAAACCCAACAATTTTTACTTGCAAAATGAAACAGCTACATGTCAGTTTTTATGAATGGTCCTGCTCTCTTCTCTGTATTCCTTTGCAGTGTTTAATTACAGAATGCTGTGCATGTTTGGTAGTACCAATACCATATGTATGTGGTAGGAGTGGTAACCAGTTTCTGGATTTGTAATGCACTATAAAGATATATTTTATAATTCTGTAACTGTATGGCAGTGTTATGCCAAAAAATTGTATAAACATAAAAAGCAATAGTTTATGTTGCTTACTGCTATATTTTAAATCGTTTGTAAAAGGAAATACTTGGATTTTGTTTCAGGTAAATATATTTTTAATAACAGCAGCCAACAACTCTAAACTAATAAAGCTTCTTCGTTTAGCAGCATTGTTTTAGCAACATGTACAAATATTGTGTGGCTCTAATAATGTGTAATTGCTGTTTGGCACTTGTTTGTATAGTCTTCTGTRAATGTATCAACGCTTAAAAGTAGGGCATTAAAGGCTCTGGTTCTCCTTTTTTGTTGTCAGTGGCAAAACCACCATGGATAGCAGAGGAACAAGGGAAGGCCCAGAGTGAGCTTTGCTAAAAGTTAGGGGGTTTTTAATTTAAGAAAAATATATACTATGAAAACACTGTTAACATTAAAGGGTAAAATACCCATTATGATTGTGCAGGCAGAAACCCTCCGGAGCAGTGCCAGCAACTGGCTACTGCTGCTTAAACTTAGCAGGGAAACATTTAACCTGCTGGTTGTGTTTATCCTGCGCTGAAGCTGTGGAATTGGATGGCTTCAGCTCCTTTACCCCCAGTTTTGTAGTAAGCTGTTATTCACATAGTGGGACTGCAGGTTTAGGTAGCTCTATAAAGGACCCAGCAGGTTTGGAGAGGCTTTCCTATTCTCTCAAAGTAAGGAGAAGCAGGTGCTCCTTACGCAGGAGGAAGGCTTCATGTGTGGTCCTTGTCTCAAATGAGGCTTGGCGTTAGCATGGCTATATTAACTTACTTTCATGTTGTCAGGTCACCCAGGGATGAGGTTGAACTGGTGGGCGATAACACGATGTGTCAGTATGTTGGTTTCCCCAGAAAATTCAGTTACAGCTCCCTGAGGCAACTGTGATGGTTCATCTGCTCATTGGCAAAGACTGGCTGCAAGGCAGTTACCCTCTTCTACCCTCGGAGCATATATTTCACAACTAACGGGCCGTGGTCTGTATGCTGTTGTACCAGCAACTCCAGACTTTGAGCATATCTGCAGTAAAAACATCCTTCCTGTGTGAGCACGGACCCTCAGGGCTGCCAGCRCCACTTCTGAAAAGTTTTCTTGGGGTGCATTACAAGGGTAAGAACATAAACTGGTATCCCAAAGCTAGCTGGCCCCAGTTAAATGGAGACAAACCAGCTTCTGGAGGAGGTGGAACAAGGGGATGATGGGCCCAGCACCCCGTGCCTTGCCTGCTGCCTTCCTGGGCCAAAAGGGCAGGCACCTACTTAGGAACGCAGCAACACACCGTCTGTTGGTGCCTTTGGGTCAGCAAAGGAGCTCCCTGCTCTGTCCCCACATCCGTGAAAACATGATGGTGGATGGAAATGCATGCGTATCTCTCAGGGCATACGTTCACCTGCTTTGCTTTCTTTTGGGGGCTGAAATGTAGGAAATTTTCAGCTGCCAGGGTGATGGCAGGTACACAGAGCGCACTCCTGTGCTGTTGGGAAGAGCAAGGAAGGAGCGAGATGACAGCGCTTGCGTTCTGTGCGAGGAGAGTTGGGAAGCACTTTTATTAAGCACAGAGCGGTGGTGGAGACGGCTGAAATAAATCTAAACTACCTCTGTTGTTTAGGGAGTTAAACCGCAAGGTTTTGTTTTGATTTTGTTGTTTAGCTGAAATATTTTTCTAACAAACAGAGCTGTGCCATAAAATTGGGATGAGAATATTTTATTTTGATATACACAGATGATCTTGAGCAAGGCCTAAAATGTTTATAACGATCACGTTAATTGCAAAAATGTGATTTAGCTAACAAAACCTGGGAATACTCTTCTTAAAATTACATTTTAATGGATTTATTTTGCTTTGTTTGTCTGGGCTGGATAATAAACTGGAAGACAAAATATTAAATATCTTCACTCCCTGGGGTCAAACAGGCCAAGTATTATCACTTTAAAATTAAGTCAGTAAGTGTGACTGGAGAGTAGGTATCTGCAGTTTAAAAATAATTCTCCAAAGAAGCAGCAAAAGTATCTACCAAAGTATTTTGCGACTAAATAGAGATATATAATGACACTGCTTTTTAAACATTAGCTTCACGTATCTTCTGAGGTGGATTACATTGCAGTCAAAACTCTAGTATGACTTTATTGACTCATTGGTACCCAATATGAAAGTTGGACTTCAGCTCCATGAAGCCTGTTCTTCAACGCGTGGCTCTCCTCAGCGGGGGCAGGAGGAGTGGATGTTAAGAAACAGTGAGTCCCCAGTTTTGTCCCCGGCTTGGAAGGCTGTCACTCCTGGCTAGCACAGAGAGCCAGTCAAGCAGAGTCTGGCCCTGCTCCCACCTCTCCAAAGATGCTGTAATCAAACACGCTTTGTTTCCCCATAAGGAGATGAGCTGAAGATTTGGCCTTCTCAGAGCTGGCCTGGGATCTGCCACTCATGGCCAGGGTCCGGGGCCGGGCAGGGGGTTGTTCTGCCTCACCACTGGGGTCTGATTCCTGCAGGCTAAGTTATGCGCCTGGTGTGTTTATTGACCTGCCCAAGTGCAATTACTTGCAGCAATCGCTTGCAGCTCAGACCTTTCCTTGTGGTTAATCTTGGCCTGCATGTTATGGGGTAAGCTTAAAAATAAAATTATTTTCCAAGAATTCTCCCTATGAAAAGCCAATTTATGAAGGTTTAATTATGCCCAAGTATTTGCCTTATCTGATAAACTCTTGGAATGCTTTTAAAATATTTTGATATAGTATATGCAATGCATTAGATGTTTTTGCAGGCAATATTCTATAGACATTGTAATTTCAAGGCTTACTGAATGTAGGAAGAACATTTAAAATTCAACTGGCTCTTTCTATTTTTATTTAATGTATAAATCAGACATAATTCATGCATAGTTCCTTCCAGGTTTAGACATTTATTGAGCACTATGTATGGTTATAAACATTTTGTGGCAGCTGTTTCAAATTTCAGAATAGAAATAGAAAAAAAAAAGAAACCGCACATTTTCACTTCTCCAATTTCCTTTGAAAGCTTAAACAAGGAAGCTTCTAATTTTCTGCTTCCAAACTGGCAGCTGAAATAAGGGCCTTGAATTACTGCTGAGAACTAGGGCTTGGGACCTTCAGCCCTACATGGGACCCTCAGTCACTTGGAGGCAAATCTGTAGTACTTAGTTAGCTAAAAATGCAGAAATGTAGCAGAATTTTCCCAAACTACAAGGCACCTAATGCTGATGCTCAATTAATGAGTGCTCTCAGGAAGTCTATGAAGGGTTTCTCTGCATCTAGAGGAAGCTCAGGAGCAGTCTAGCTCTTCAGTCAGTTTTGAAAAGGTTATCATGAAACCCCACATTTTAACTCTTCACTTAAAAATAAGAGTTCTTTCTTTTTCTTTTTTCTCTTTTTTTCTTTTACAGTAAGGACACAGTGATAATGGCACCTTTTTTACAGTTTAAACTGTAAGACAAACCTTTGCTATGCTGACATGCATCAACAATACCCCCATGCTGGTGGTTGCTTCTTACTCATCCTCAGTCACTGCCATCGCACACTCAAAGCCATCCCTGCTCGGCGATCATGCCTGACTGTGAGTGCCCAACACCACGGAGCTGACCTGTGTAACTAGCACTGGTGGCCATGGTCCTTCATGTCCTCAGTCACTGCGGTGGAGGTGATCACACCCAGGAGCTCTTCAATGAGGAAAGCTGCATCTGAAGTGGGCACCTGCTTTCTCTTCCCCACCCCCAAATTCGGTCCCTTTATAAGGTGGTTGAGTTCCGAGGCAATTCCCAGCCCTAGGCTTCCACCTTGGGCTACACGCTGCCCGATCCTGGCAGGGATGTTACTTTCCAGCCTGCAGCAGTCTGCCGCTCACTGTTTCTTTCCTTGCTCAGCTGCTGCTCCCTTTCCTAAAGCAGAAGCAGTCTTTTCCCAGGTCTCTTCCTTGCCCTTTTTCAATGATGGGTAATGGCCCATCAGTGCATTGTTWGTTGTTCTGGGGACTCTTTCCTCAAACGGTGCCCGTATTTTCAAGGCCTTCGCTGTTATCCCACCCTTAAACTGTGCAGACACCTGGTGCCAAGCTCCGATCACCCAGTGAGATGATAACAAACCTGTGACCCCCGTGCCAAGGCAGCGCAGCCTCGCTGATGGTGAGGAGCAGCAAGGAAAGGCCACCATCCCCTGGGAAACGGAGAGCCCACCTCAGGTCCGGCCTGCGTGGGGAGTACCATTGCTTTTAAGGAAGGACACATGCGTAAGTGATTGCAGTGAGCCTTCCTGTGGCTTTATATGAAATTCCCCAAAAGACTACACTCAGGTATCAGAGTTTGTTTATGGTAATGAAGGCCCAGTGCCATAAAGCTAGCAAAAATATGTCCCAATAGTGCTTTTTAGAAGCTTTTCACCACTTTGGATAAAATGCTCCTGACAAAATTTCAATCTTGAAATCTCCTGAAACCATCAGATAATTAAGAAATGTTGCTGAGTCACACCCGCATAGGGTAAGTGCCTCCCTGGGGCACGGCTGGGAACACCGATGCCTATTTCAGATGTGTCCCCAAATGCAGCAGATGTGAATGATTAAGTAACATACCCAGTGGCACGTTCTCTGCTGACTCATTTGCTGCACTGCTACTGAGATAATAGGAGTCCTACCAGGTAAATTCAAGGCAGAGCTTTGCCAGGACTTTACAAAGATCTTTTCATAGAGACTCGGAAGGATGATAAATTTATATAATAAGAGTCACATTGTAGTTCAAGGATCTTTGCTGGAGAGAATCCGACTCCTCTGGGACCTGTTCGTTGAAATTAGAAGTGGGGCAAAAGCTGTCCCAGAGACTCTTCCTCCATTGACACCTGAGTAAATCCCAGCAAGCCTCATCCACTTTGTCAGGAATAATTTGGGAAATTATATAAATCACAGTCTTTTGGTGTGAGCAGTCTAAGAGCAAAGGTGAAGGTAGGACTTTGGTGACTGAATCCTTTGGTACGAAATAAAAATATCAAATTAAAAAACAGCATACCAAATGTGAAATTTGTCATCCACATAACTCCAGTTCAGTGTCTGCCTAACCCTAAATTGTCTTACCTATTAAGTCACATGTTTCCTAGATGCCTGATGTCCCACTTCTGGGCAGTCTCCAATGGTAAAATTCCAGTGTCAGGAGGCAGATGGGAATTAATGAAATGTTATGGGGATCTGCAAGGAGGGATGCTCAGAGAAAAGGCACAGAAAGAAGTCTGTTGGATTGGAGGGCTTCTTACCCAAGGATACTGTTAAAGTCATGACTTAGGGATGAAAAGAGGAGCTTTCATGCCAGCGAGATGGGCTGTGTATAGACTGGAGGTGGGTGCTCCCCTCTTTGCCTACTCGCGTTGTCAGCCAGAACTGACTGGATGTGACGGACTTGGAGGTAAGTAGAAATGTTTCAGAAGAGACTTATGTTGCATTCAAAATCCTGGTGCATTTATGGATCTGCAAATCTAATTTCACTTTCCTGTAACGTGAGCAAAAATCTTTGTTAAAAAGTCCTGAGCCTACCTTGAGCAGGATTTCCTCAAGGGCCAGCGATCACTCTTGTAGATCCTCACTGAGCAACTGTCCTTACTCACAGTTCTTCATTTTTTTTGTCCAAGTGCAAACCTGATGTCAGGGTCCTGGGTGCACCAATAGGCTCTGCGATATGCCGCGAGGGGTTTGGCTGCCTGTGTTCAAGGGCAGCCCTGATCCAGTGCAGCCCTGTAACCTGGGATCAGACTGCTGTGAAAAGAGCTGTGGGAGAAAAAAGCTGTGAGGCRCCTCGTTGGAGGCCTCCCCTGCTTTGTCGGGGAGCTGGGGTTAAGCTGACCCCCTGATCCTTGGGCTTTGCCTGAGCTATGCTGCATCTATGTTTGCACCCAACCGAGCTCCTCACTGAGCCCAGCTGGATGACKTGACTCATGGCTTGACTGGACCTGCCTCGTCGTTATTGTTATTTTTCAGTGTTATAACTAGACAAGGGAAAGAGTAGATTAAATAAGGTAGTTGAATAGTCTTTGCTGCAAATGTAATGAGACAGACTGCTGGTAAGACTCTTTGGTGCCTCAGACACTTGCCTGGAGGGCCCCTGAGGATCTTCTTCCCTCCTCAAATACTCTCTTCCCACCACCACAGCCCCAAACCACGGCACCAGCCAGAGCAGCAGTTGTGAGCATCTGCACCGCTGCTGGTGCCTGCTCCCTTCTGGCACCACAGCCCTAGAGCCTGCTGGCTTACAGCTTTCCCCCACAGCTGGTGGCTTTGCTTGTCCTTCTGGGTTCAGGCTTTCTCATCCCCGACTCTTGCTGTCCTGGCTGCAGGCTGCTGCCATCTTCCCTGCCTCCCGCTCACTCTTGTCTGCATCCCTTTTCAACAAAAAACCTCAGAAGACAGCCAATATGAGGACCAAACCTAATGGCAGTCACACATTTGTTAATCATATCAATGTTCACATCTACGCTAATGACAGCACTGCTAACCATAGCTATGTTGCAGCCTTTCTCCTAATCCTGGTGGTCATTTGGATGGTAACTTCACTGGACTAGAGACTGCCTCTGGCCTGCAGATACCACCCCAGGCTCAAAGAGTCAAAACTCAGAGCAAACACTCAGAGCTGAAACCAGGTAATCATAAGAATGTTTAGGATTTGCACAACGCTATTCACACAGGTCATGACAGTATTTCAGTTTCTATGTTCATTTGGCACTGGTTTCCTCCTGATTTTGCAATGATAGCTATCAGCAACGCTAGAGAACCTTTGCTTCTCTTTTAGCTGTAAGTGTCCTACGACAGAGAATTAGTAAAAATCAGCTGAACCCCTGAAGTGGTCTCTTTTCACAGGTGAAAACTGGGATGCTGTTGAGAGGTTAAGGTCACTATTTGAAAAATAATCTTCAATTTCTGAGGTGAAAGATTCTTTGATTTTCTGTATCAAATTTGCTTTGCCTCTATCTTTCTTACATATCTACAGTGAAAGTTGAAAATATCTCAGGACGAGTGGGTGATGGATGGCTTGTAAAGAAATGCAACCAGACCATAGGAAACTGATGAGATGCTTTCTGTGGAAGCCAAGCTGCAGGACAAGAGAGGCAATTCACAAGTGATAGAACAGCTGGCAACTCCAACCCACACCATCTGGATTTGTGTGATTTTAGAATATTTATTGTCACTAACTCTGAGAGGAATATGAATAGAGCTGGCTACAAGTGGAAATGAGCTGGCTTTTCAATAGAGCGAATTGTGTGCGGAGCCTTGGCAGGGACACATAGTAGGGTGAGCATCTGACACCAGCCAGCCAGCCATGAATTACCACTTCGTTGGTCAGGTTGGCTACATGAAACAACAGAAAATTTTTTGGTCAGGCAAGGGAAGCCCTGCTGAAAAAATGGTATTTCAAATCTATCATTCGGAGAGGGGAGATAGAAGGTTGCCAGCTCTCCATTTTTAGTCTGAAGCTTGTGAGAGCCGCGTCATTTTTTCCTTAAAACCTTAGCATCAATAGATGTGGGGTTACTCAAGAATCTTACACTTACATTTTTAAAAAGTCTTTTTGGGTCTTATGGTTAAGAAAAAATTGTGACCCGCCTCTACCTAACGGCCGTAGAAAATGGAACAACCCCCAAGTGCATTTTCTTAAATCTTCTGATTTGAGCCAGTTTGTGGTTTTGGGATTCTCACATGTGATTGTGAAAGCACTGAGTTGTCAGTGTTGAGCATATTCATGTAGGTAGCATGATTGCTGCCTTAGGAAACTGTTCTCTGGAGGTGCCTGTTTTGCTCCATGAATGCCGAAGGGAACACTGCTGCTCCTAGCACAGCTGTCCCGGTTAGAAGCTCAAAGTGGGACAGGAAGAGTTTAGGCTTTTATGTTTCTGTTCCTCATCTGTGAAATGGGATAACCTGTTTTTTTCCTTCCTGCAGATCAGCTAAAGGATAAATTCCTCTTCTTCTGATACCACGATCTGGTAATTACATGAAAGCTCAACCTGTCTTACTTTTATTTTAAAAGGTTTTTACTTCTCGTAGGACATTAGGAAAGCTTAAAACTTTTAGTCTTAGTTTAGTCAAACAAGACTTACAAAGGAAGATAAATAATGGTATCTTCCTTCCTTCCTTCCTCCCTTCCTCCCTTCCTCCCTCTCTTCCTTCCTTCCTTCTTTCTTTCTTCTTTCTTTCTTTCATCTTTCTTTCTTTCTTCTTTCTTTCTTTCTTCTTTCTTTCTTTCTTTCTTCTTTCTTTCTTTCGTTCTCTTTCTCTCTTTCTCTCTTTCTCTCTCTCTTTCTTTCTCTTTCTTTCTTTTTCTTTCTTTCTTTCTTTCTTTTTTGATCTTACACATTTCAGTCCTATGTGGTTTGGGAACTTACCTATTTTTGATCATTGGCTGTAGTACTGAAACAACAGAGAAATACATGCCATAAAATATGAAATAAAAATTAGCATTTTATTCTAGTAGATTACTATATTTTCTAAAACTTTTCTTCATCTTTGAAAGTCAGGTTTTAATTTTTTTTTTTTTTTTTTAATGGAAAAATACTGGTTCTCTATTCTGGGATTCACTCCAGAGCTGAAAACACTAGTATTTGTAGTACATCAATTTACAAAACCTGTTAGTTAAGCTGAAGAAAAATGTAGCAAGACAATGAATGCCAGAGAAGATGAAGTGCCTGGCTAAGCAGCACACAAAAATGCATCTTACGTCCAGCTCATACTGAGTGCAATGCCTCAAAAGGCAGTCACGGAGAGCAGCGCTGGCTCTTCTGTCCTTAGCTAGCAGGAATGGGTAATAAAAACAACAGCAGAGAGGAATGCAAAGATCCTGCACCGGCATTAACAAGATAGCCCTCTAGAAAAGCCTGCAACAATGACAGAAATATCTTCAACACTGAAGACTACTCTGTGACTAGCATGTCAAGAGGACACTGAGAAAGACACCAACTTATGTGTATCTATCTCATGTACTGTGGTGAGGATAAATCAAGAAGTAAAGAAGGAAGCTCAGCCGTTTCTGTCAGCAGCACGGTGTGAGCTGGCTGCACATCTATTGAAAAGGAAGAATTCAGCTAGAGAAACAACAGAGGGACAGAAGACACAGCCTATGTGAAACATGCTCATTTCTCCAAATAGCCCCAGAGCAAAGCAGACGTGTGCCTGGGATGCCCCACTCTGGAGTGCCCTGTCCCACTCTCCAGGAACAGGGTTTGCCTCTGAAAAGCATCTGTGCAGCTGTGAAGGCAAACGGAGAAGAGTGGATCCCAAGCAAGGTTCAGACAGGTTCAGGCCCTCAAAGCAACTGCCTGCATGTTAGAAGATTTGAAAACCATTGTGAGAGAGAAATGCTCTGTTGAAGTGAGTGCTTCATGTAGGTATGTATTCTGCATCCCTTTCTCAAGGTGATGGAAGAGCCCTGACAGAACAGGAGTGCTGGGAAGGAAACCTTCTAGAGGCAATGCGCTTTCAAATCTCTCTTCTTCCCTTATCAAGTGATACTGCTTTTCTACTTCAAGAGAAAGGACTGGGAATTTTTCAGCCCATTATTGACTTCATCCATTTTACCAGTTTTTATGTCCCTGCCTGGTGAGACCTCATTACAGCTGAAAAAAATAGGAGACCTTAAAGCACAGCCTAAAGAAGCAAATCCCAGCTGCGCTTGCTGGGCACGGGACACCTCCCACTCTGAAAGCCCCATGTGTGTGCACCAGGATCTGCCCCTCCAAGAGGCTTTTCCTGAATGAGGCTGTATAATACTAAATAAGTTCCCTTATGATGAGTTTCCCAAGGGCATTTTGTACAATACTCCATCACAAAGCTGCAAATTCATTCACTTTATATTGCRTTTGGTGGCATTAAGGTTTGAAGTATTCAGGGGGAAAAAACGTCCTATTTTGGAAATGCCAGCATGTGCAGACAGGGGTGGACATAAAGGGGACAGCAGCATCTTCTCTTTTTTTCCTAGTCAGACGTGCTCACCCAGAGCACCGTCACAGCAGCTCAGACATCCCCAGGCCCAAGTCCTGACTGGTGACAGGCTTCAAGGGTGAACTGGGCAGGCTGGTGGTGGCAGCTGGCTGTGCTGGGCTTCCCAAAGGTCTCCCACTCCTCCGCCTCGGTACTCTGGGCTTACTGCATGCGCTCTGCCATGCCACAGGAGACTCRGTGTTTAAGTGAGTGGCCTTTATGCGTCCTCAGCCATAAGACAGAGGGTCAATATGGCCTTGAAACAAAATTCTTCAGTTGAAAATCATTGTTAGAAATCATTCATTCAGGTCCCTAACACTGAAATTCCTATAAACACAGACATTTCACAGCCAGACAGTACGTTCTCTATTCCTGAAAGAATAGAAGAGTTATATCTTTTTTTTTAAAGTGTAACTGTTGAGCAGACAAATGGAAATGTGACCATTATATAGAACAAGGCGTGTAGTAAAAAGAACAAATTCTTCAGCTCCTTGGCAGCAAAATTGTATTTAATCATATTCAGTTCTTTTCTCCTTGTCCAGGCATGTCCAGAAAAAATCAATCTTATGATCAACATGCCACAGGAATCTCATTTTTTAATTTAGCTCTCTAAGGGATTCTCTTTTGATCCTTCTGATCAGACAAGAACAATTACTGTGCCTCTAAGCTCTCCCCTGCCTCCAGTCTCCAATTAGTCACATCTGATAACATTATTTCAGTGTAAAAATAAGGTCATCTCTTCAACTGCTTATGTCTAAATCAGGAGACACTATGATAACTCATTCACAAAACACCACCTCACTCTTCCCAGCCAGCCTGGGGCCTTCTGCATCCAGGTTTTCAAAATCATCACCTTTTAGAAACCTTTGTCTGGGCTGTAAGAATGCCACTGATTAAATTTTTGTTTGCTTGAGATACCTCCTGGTGTTTTGAGAAGTACACAGGCTAAGCCAAGCACTTGAATGCATGTGTTTCAGTTCACTAAACAGACCTTCTGAGATCAGTGGGATACTGACACATCCAGAATTGAGCCTGTACTTAAGTGCTGTGAGCCCAGAACTTTCTCCTCCACACTTTTCCTGTTTGTTTTCTTCTTTCCAGAACTTTGAACTATGTTGTGGGTTTTTTCTTCAACTGTCCTTTCAATTCTGTCATGGAGAAAGGTCACAGTCTTCACAGTTTGTTGGTTTTCTTGTCTGATTTCAGTCAGGCCTCGAAGGCAGCAGCTTCTCACCTACATTTGTTCAAGACAAAAAGCCACATTGGGCATGATGGCGCTTGAGCTTACTGTTGAAGCACTCCTCCTCCCCATTGGTGTATCTTTTTCCTTTAGGCAAGTACCAGCAAAGCTTGCCAACTGTTCAAAACAAAATGTTAGTGGGGAAAAAAAAMCCCTTTACCTTCAAAACAGGTAATGAAAAACAAAAGAAGAGGCTAGCAAAAAAACCCCAACTCTTCTCCTTTCACATGGGGCCTGGCTCTTCCTCTGGTGTGGGGCAGAGCTGGGGCCAGCCCAGCTGAGGAGCCAAGCCTGAGCCACATTGTGAGGACACAGGCCCTCCCAGCACTGCCTGTCCCACCTGGTGGGACAGCCAGAGGTGGGATGGAGCTCCTAATGCCCCAAAGACCTCGGAGGTGCAAATCCCCTGCCTTCATCCTTGTGCACAGCATTGCCAGGGAGCCAAAGCAGGAGATATCTGACAGCACAGCTAACAGAGGCAGCCAACAGCAGGTGCTGGGCTCAGCTTTGAGATCTGGGAACTTCTTCTAGGATCTTAGGGGGACTCCTGGGAGCTCTTTGGAGATAAAGCTGCAAACAAACAAGTTCATTAGAGGAGATTTGCTGGGGAAGTTTGTGGGGTGGTTTTCTGCTTGCTAGGGGCTGCAAGCTGGAGTGTTGTGGAGAGGCTGCCAAGGCCTGTCAGCTCTGGGACTGTTACCCCCCGCTGCTCTTCCATGGGGGCACCAATGATGTCAGGGGAGACCTGGAGCATATCAAGCATGACTGCATGGATCCAGGGGCGGTGGCCAAGGGCACGGGGGCCAAAGCGGTGTCTCCTCAGTCCTGCCAGTGAGGGGAAGGCCTTGAGGTAGAGTGRATGGATCCTACAGGTCAACAAGGGATTGCCCAGCTGGTGTCAACAACAAAGATTTGTCTTCAAGACCTTGGAAGYCTTTTTGATGATCGAGAACTTCTTGGAAGACATGGGATCCCTGTGACCAAGCGGGGCAAAAATGTCTTTGCCAACATGCTGGCCAACCTGGTGAGGAGAAGTTTTAAACTAGAAGTGGTGGRGGAGAGAGATGATCACCTATAATCAAGTGAGGAAGTGGTTGGCAAGCAAAGGGTGTGGGGTGATGTGGACAAGAGACCTTATAATCAACATAAGGCAGAAAGGAGCAGAAAGGGGCCTGTCCTAAGGGTATGCACACAAATAAGGGCAAGTCTACATGACAGCATGATGGGGGAAGGTCTCATACCTTTTCTGGGAAATCAGCACAACTGGGAGTTGCCTTTATGTGAGATAGCAGCGACGATGCAGCTGGCTCTGCCTTGGGAGGGGTGATGAGCCAGCTGAGAGCTTATGGGTCAGGGTTGGAGGGTAGATCAGCATGGATGACATTGTGATGGGTGTCTGCTACAGACCACCTGATCAGGAAGAAGCAGATAAAGCCTTCTTCAGACAACTGGAAGAACCAAAATATAAAAATGGTGTGTATATATACCTAAAACCAGAAAGGTTTTATATATATAAACCCAAGGTGGTGGTGAGGCACCATGGGACATGGTCTCCTACCTGGAAGGAAGCATGGGCCTCAGCATATCGGAGGCCTCAACCCAGATAGAGTTCTCAGGGAGGATGCCACCATCCCAGTCTCAGGCAGCAGGCAGTGCCCGGTTGCTGCCCCAGGGCTGTGGCAGGGGACAGTGGCGGTGTCCTTGTGGTGGGATATGTGCACTGGGTGAGGAGCTGTTGGCAGGCAAAGGAGTTGCGGAGGAGCTGAGCAGCTGCACACTGTCAGGAAGGATGAGCAAGAGATCTCAGGTCCCTTCCAAATGGAATTATTCCATGATTCTGTGATATAAGGACAAACAAAWGTAAGCAGATCTTCCTTAATAGGAGCATGAAGGAAGCTCTGAGAACAGGTAATTTAGTGATAGGTGGTATGAATAGATTTGTAGAGCTATGGTAATTCAACCATAATAATGTTGAATAATGCTGAAGGTGTAACCTAGAGGTCTTGATCCAAGGTTTTGTACCTCATACTTTGCGGTGTAGACCTACAAGAATGTTGAGATGTGTGCTGGTTTTGGCTGGGATAGAGTTAATTCTCTTCATAGTAGCTAGTATGGGGCTATGTTTTGGATTTGTGCTGAAAACAATGTTGATAATACAGGCACGTTTTTGTTACTGCTGAGCAGTGCTTACACAGAGTCAAGGCCTTTTCTGTTTCTCACACCACCCCACCAGCGAGTAGGCTGGGAGTGCACAAGAAGTTGGGAGGGGACACAGCCGGGACAGCTGACCCCAACTGACCAAAGGGATATTCCTTACCATATGACGTCATGCTCAGCAGATAAAGCTGGGGGAAGAAAAAGGAAGGGGGGACGTTCGGAGTGATGGCGTTTGTCTTCCCAAGTAACTGTTATGCGTGATGGAGCCCTGCTTTCCTGGAGATGGCTGAACACCTGCCTGCCAATGGAAGTAGTGAATGAATTCCTTGTTTTGCTTTGTTTGCGTGCACGGCTTTTGCTTTACCTATTAAACTGTCTTTATCTCAGCCCATGAGTTTTCTCACTTTTACTCTTCTGATTCTCTCCTCCATCCCACCGTGGGGGGAGTGAGCGAGTGGCTGTGTGGGGCTTAGTTGCCAGCTGGGGTTAAACCACGACAAGATGGCTAAAAACTATGACCTGTGAAGAAAAATTGAACAGACTCAGACTGTTCAACCTAAAGAAGAGAAATTGAATGAGAATCATCATAGGAGTCTGCAAATGCTTCAAACTATCCTTGGGCAGTTCCAAAAAGGAAAGAAATCACCTAGTCTGTGCTTGTGCTGGATGTGACAAAAAGACAGTATCCTAAATCTCCACAGACTCCTAAAGCACTGGCCTATTGTCTACAGCCACGTGGACCTATCACATGGAAAACCCCTAATGCCAAGAAAAGGTTTTGTTAAGTGTTTTGACCCACTGAAGCAAAATGAATGAAAATGCCATAACCTGCTACATTTACCTGAGTTCCAGCCCTGGAAAACTGCCTTTTGCTCGTGACAACGAAGTGTCCCCCCTGGTTTGCTTGTTTCCACAGATATCTGGAAAGCTCTCTTTTGCCTTCAGGTTCCCCATCGCTTCGTCACAGTACTCTCCAGCTGCAGCAGACGGTTGAGGCTCAGAGAATTGCCAGGCTCTGAGTCTCCATCAACAAAACAGTAAGCATGGACAACATTATACAGGGAGAAAATTAATATTCATAGATCCACTGCCTCTCTAAACAAGCTGTTGTGGTTTAACCCGGCAGGCAGCCAAACACCACACAGCGGCTCACTCATTCCCCCTCCCCAGTGGGATGGGGGAAAGAATCAAGGAAAAAAAAAGTAAAATTTGTGGATTGAGATAGAGACAGTTTAATAGAACAGAAAAGGAAGGGAAAATAATAATAATAATAATGATGATAGAATATACAAAATGACTGATGCACAATGCAATTGCTCACCACCTGCTGACTGATGCCCAGCCAGTCCCTGAGCAGCGGTCGTTGCTCCCCGGACAACTCCCCCCAGCTTATATACTGAGCATGACATCATATGGTATGGAATACCCCATTGGCCAGTTTGGGTTAGCTGTCCTGGCTATGCTCCCTCCCAGCTTCTTGTGCACCTGGCAGAGCATGGGAAGCTGAAAAGTCCTTGACTAGTGTAACCACTACTTAGCAGCAACTAAATCATCAGTGTGTTATCAACATTTTTCTCATATTAAATCCAAACCACAGCACTGTAACAAGTAGTAGGAAGAAAATTAACTCTATCCCAGCTGAAACCAGGACACAAGCACGTAGGGAAAGTGAGGCAAAGGATTAATAGATTTAGATAGAACAAAGTGTTGTGGGTTTTTTTTTTCCCCTGGGGTAAATATCTAGCTGAGTGAAAGATGCTGTATTTTCTCTACATTCCCCTGYGGTGAATTCCAACCTGACCTTGGCCAGCTGCTAGATACCCACCCAGCCATTGTCTCATTCCCTCTCCTCAGCAGGACAGGGAGAGAAAATAAGGTGAAAAAACTTATGGGTTGAGATAAGGACGGGGAGTTCACTTGCCGATTACCATCACAGGCAAAACAGACTGAACTTGGGGAAGATTAATTTAATTTATTGCCAACTAAAATAGAGTTGGATGGTGAGAAACAAAGACAAAAACTAAAACACCTCCCCTTTCCCCCCTTCTCCCCAGGCTCAACTTCACTCTTCCATTCCCAACTCCTCTCCCTCCTTCCCTCCGAGCGGCGCAGGGGGTTGTGGTCAGTCCGTAACAGCTCCTCCCTGCCGCTCCCTCCTCCTCACACTCCAGTGCCACCACCTTGGCTGCGGGGCTCAGCCGTGCCCTGCGGGGGGTCGGTTGGAGCCGGCTGGAACCGGCTGTGTCCGGCACGGGGCAGCCCCGGCCTCTCCTCACAGAGGCCGCCCTGCAGCCCCCCTGCCAGCGCCTGGGCACCTGCACCCTGTACATCCCCATATCCTCATACTCTCTTTTCCTCTTAGTAAAATATGTTTGTGTTCTTATATTATTTAAAAAGCATTATTTGTTTGTTAACTTTGAAAAAAAACCAGTAAGACTTGAATCGGGAGCTTTTTGCTTATGATGACGTTTGGCTTCTGCTGATGGCTGGCAGGGGGGTTACACAGACACTGAGGTCTTTCTCATCTGGTGTTAAGTGCACGTGTGCGTGCACAGGGCTGTGTCCCAGGGTGCAGGTCACTGATCACCAACCTCCTCCTCTGCAGCCGAGGCAGGATTCCCATCCCCTGCTGGGAACGATGGAAGAAAGAGTCAAGGCCACAAACCTCAGCCAATGCTTATGTTCCCTGCCTCCTTAGCCCAACTCCTTAGACGTATTTTCTCCAAAAAGTGTATTTCAGGAGTTCAGGTTGCAAGTTTTTTTGTCTGTCCTGAACCAACCATTTACTATAGCACAGACTTCAGTAAAATAACATATATAGAATCAAAAGAAAAAAAAATGTAGTCCCTGTTTTACTGCCACAGGTCAGGAATAACTTTATTATTCAGAAGATGTGAGGAAAATTGGTGGGTTTGGCTTTCAGAAACATGAGAGTTGTTTGAAGTTGTTGTTGAAGAAGGTTCCCATTCCTATGCAGTAACTCCAAGAAGCTGATGTGCATATATGCAATTGGCTATAATAGGTACAGTATCTAGAACCGAAAACTTTGTAATAATGAAATGCATAAGTTCCTGTTTCCTTTTTACTAGTAAAAAGAAGTGTATTCCTGTAAAGATTAGGAAGTATGATTATTTTTGTGACCTGTATCTGTGTTTCTCATTTGTCTTCTGAAATTTTCTTTTAACATACTGGGCAGTTTCATTCATCATTACGCAAAAGCAGCCAGTGACCAACAAATGAAGAACTGGCTAAGTGATAAATTGCACAGACTAATTGTAAATCGCAGATGGGATTCCTGGTAGTGCTCGACATCTTCCCTGGCTGGGCGCTCTGCGACATGAAGGTGAGTATCAATGATTCCTGCATTCTTAGCTCAGATGCTCTCTTGACTTTACCTCCAGTACGTAAAAGTGCTGTTATCAAGGTTCTCCACAGGATTTACTCCTTCCAGCCAGAAAATTTTGTATGGGTGGGAAAAGAAGACTCCAGACACTAGTCCAGGATTTCCAGAGCTCCAGCAGTCAGTTAAGGACAGGAGCCTCTCCAATCCTCCCCAAATTCCTGATAAATGGCCCTTATGCAGACACAGCTCAGCTCTTCAGTAGATGCACTTGAATGGTGAGGGGTCAGATGTACTCCTCGTGTTGGACAGATGGTCAGTGCTTCCTCAGCAAGCCCACCGCATGGAGGAGACCTCAGGCTTATTCTGCAAATACCTGTCATTTGAGCGATAGATGATGGCAGGCTGAATATACCCTGGCCCCTGCAGACTCCATGGACATGTTCATAAACTTCTGTCTAGGAAATCTGGGACAGAAACATGGCCTGTCTGTAATATAGGTATACACAGTATAAATAGCATTTTCAAAAGCAACTAAATTACAGCATAAGGTCCATATTCAAGAATCACTTACACATTCAAGAGTCTGTTTCATCAAAAACAGGATTTAGAGTACATTTTCCTAAAGCGCTTACGTTTTTTTTGTTTCAGGTTTTAGTGTTTATGGCTGTGGGCTCCCTGAGGTTTGCTACTGGTTTGACAGTCAGAGAAATATTACTTAATGCCTTCACAAAGTATGTACAAGGTCATATCAAGGTATAATTTTTTAAGCAGGAGCCCTACAGAAAACAGCTGAACAATAACCGTACTAATGGCCCTGAATGTGATTGTATCAATATGTTATTTCACTGCACAAAGAAATCAATGCTATTAAAAAAAATCATAGCAATCATAAGGACATAGCCAATTTGACAGTGCTATTTACTGAATAACTAGTGACCAATTTTCCAGTCCTCCTGTTTAAATTAATGAATATTTAAAGAGGAGACTAATTTGATTTCCCTAAAACCTGCCCAGTTTCATTAACACAGCAGGGGAAAGAACACAATATGTATTTGAATGCTTTATTCTTCAAGAAAAGCTATTCTACCTCTGACGTGTGGAAGATTAAAAGAAACCAGTGATTAAAATAATATTAACCCAGTTTGTATCACTCGTGTTATTTCCCAGTCTTCGATGCTGGCAAGTGAAAGATGGTTAAATTCCTATTTTTTAATGAGACTGTTCAGAGAATAATATACATGTTTYGTGGGAAGGCTGAAAAACCACATTTTTTTCACAAAGCAGCGAGAATCGTTTGGAGGGGAGGGCGACTCCAAGATGACAAAAGCGTGGTGCAGTCTAGGATGTCTCCCAAGTACAGTGACACTGTATTAAAGCCATTCTGAATGTCAACAAGCTTCGCTGTGCACAAAGACTGTAAATGATACAGAAGCTGTCCCTTATCTGGGTAGAACAAAGACTGTCAGAAAAATCTTTCTWTTTTTTTTTTTCCTGGATGAATTTAATTTGCCTTTTCAACAGATTTTAAATCTTTTGTAAAATACTCCAAGGGGGCATAGCACAGTGTGAGACTTGTAATCAGCCTGAAGAGAGTGACAGAAAGCTGGCTCATTTGGTCTCTCTCAATGCTTGCCTTTATTCTAACCCGCCTGTTCACAGCTTAAATCACAGGAACTTTGAGTGTTTAACTCTTACAGCAGGTAGCAGAAAAAAGCACAAAGGAACCTGATCAAAATACTTGAAGTAAAATCTAGATTCAGAAGCAAATCAGGGGCATGACTCACCTGCCTAAACCAATTATTGTACATGCATAACCTTTTTTGTTGTTGATCCACCTGACAAGTGAATGCATAGCTTTAACAAGAAAAGAAGTATCATCCTTAGCTTTTCATGCAGGAAGTAACTGAGTAAAAACAAATTTGGAGGAAAAAAAAAAAAAGAGTATATACTAGCTGACTAACAGCAGAAAAAAAAAGAAAGATCTTGGTGTGGAGCTCTAGCACGAGGTGCTGGAGTGTCTATGGCTGGTACCTGTCAACCTGTTTGTAACAGCATGCAATGGTCAGAGGTGTGCCTCTGCCAGCTTTGGGTCCCTAAGGAGGTGTTTGCAAGGAAAAGTAGGCACCTGTGGTTTGTCTCCTTACATTCTGCCTAAATAAATAGATGCATACATTTTAGATCTTATCCTCAGCCCCTTGGGACGAGCACCATCTTTCTGTTACGTGTTGGTACCATAGCTGCTCTGCTCCATGCCTGGGCTTTCCAGGAGAAACAAACTGTATAGGGGAACAGACAATACCTGAAAAACGTGAAGTCTGGAAATATCTGCAAAGATGAGAACATCCCCCCATATCAGGGCTCTTTGTCTGATACTGGGACAGCTGC
This sequence comes from Phoebastria nigripes, assembly GCA_035582835.1. Lineage (NCBI taxonomy): Eukaryota > Metazoa > Chordata > Aves > Procellariiformes > Diomedeidae > Phoebastria > Phoebastria nigripes. The sequence goes on along the minus strand of JAYKAV010003090.1, from coordinate 206,877 downwards.
ATTTTGCCTCTCAGTTCCATCTGGAATTTCAAGCAGATACTTCCCCAGGGATATTTTCTTTGTCACTGCTGTTTCTCTGTTGTTTCTTTACAATAGAAACAGAATTTAATTTTTAAGAAACACATGCTGAAGCCACTAAACCCAGTCATTTTAATACTACTTTATTGATATTAAATATAATATCGATATCCACAGCTAGAGTACAGAACAAGGGAGATATTGTTTGATAATGTTATTCAGCATCCCCAAAGCTCCACTTATATAACCTGAGAGTCTCTGTACTCTAACTATAAAGTTTCAACATATAACGTGCACTGTACATCACTGCTAGTTGTGAACAGGCAAGAAAGTACTTACAAACAACTAAGAACTTCAGAATCGCTAACATTAATAACTGGCTTAATGAAAGACTTGTCCTCTGTAAGTCTGAACAGATGCTAATGGAAGTAGAATTAGAACCCAAATTTGCTTGGGGAGCAGGTGTCAAGGTTACAAACACAGGTTATGTATCTGATCTTTCATCCAGTTTTGCTCAGCAGGGAGAAATTTTGCTTCTCAGGTCCTCCGGGCTACACCTCCAGACACAACCGGACACAAGGGACTTGAACACCCTCCGGGGGACGGTCTCTGTTGTTTCGTTATTAGCATGCTTCGTGGAACAGCTCGGGCCAATGTCAAACAGCACATTCCCAGGCAGGTCCCCAGTGGGCACCCTGGGTGTATTGGGTTTGCATGGCAAGGTTTTGGTAGTGGAGGGGCTACAGGGGTGGCTTCTGTGAGAAAGTGCTAGAAGCCTCCCCTATGTCCGATACAGCCAATGCCAGCCGGCTCCAAGGCGGACCCACCGCTGGCCAGGGCCAAGCCCAACTGCGACGGTGGTAGTGCCTCTGGGGTAACGTGTTTAAGAAGGGGGGAAAACTGCTGCACAACAACAGCAGTCAGAAGAGAGGAGTGAGAATATGTGAGAGAAACAACTCTGCAGACACCAAGCTCAGTGAAGAAGGAGGGGAGGAGGTGCTCCAGGTGCCAGAGCACAGATTCCCCTGCAGCTCGTGGTGAAGACCATGGTGAGGCAGGCTGTCCCCCTGCAGCCCATGGAGGTCCACAGTGGAGCAGATATTGACCTGCAGCCCATGGAGGCTGTGACCCCCTGGGAAGCCCATGCTGGAGCAGGCTCCTGGCAGGACCTGTAGACCTGTGGAGAGGGAGGAGCCCATGCTGGAGCAGGTTTGCTGGCAGGACTTGTGACCCCGTGGGGGACCCACGCTGGAGCAGTCTGTTCCTGAGGGACTGCACACCGYGGAAAGGACTCACACTGAAGCAGGGGAAGAGTGTGAGGAGGAAGGAGTGGCAGAGACGACGTGCGATGAGCTGACCACAGCCCCCATTCCCCATCCCCCTGCGCCTCTCAGGGGGAGGAGGTAGAGAAAATCGGGAGTGAAGTTGAGCCCGGGAAGAAGGGAGGGGTAGGGGGAAGGTGTTTTAATATTTGGTTTTATTTCTCATTACCCTACTCTGATTTTGATTGGCAATAAATTAAACTAATTTCCCCAAGTCGAGTCTGTTTTGCCTGTGATGGTAATTGGAGAATGATCTCTTCCTCCCCTTATCTCGACCCACGAGCTTTTTGTCATATTTTCTCTCCCCTGTCCAGCTGAGGAGGGGAGTGATAGAGCGGCTTTGGTGGGCACCTGGCATCCAGCCAGGGTCAACCCACCACACTGGGCAAGCTCACCCTGCTTTGGGAGAAAAGAGCATTTTTTAGAGAACAGCCCTTTGCCCGTATTATTTACTAGCACTGACATAGCCATGAAGATCAGCATCAAACTAGAGCAATTGGTGTCCTGCACAGACATGGACACAGAATTGCTGGGTAGGTTAAATGCTAGTCAGTAGGGCTGTTTCCACTTATGGCACTCAAAGATTTGGCTGAAAGTAGTGATTTTACCTACACATCACAACAAAAGCTGTGATTGCTTCCTTTGGCCATTATACTTTTCCCAGGGCACATTGAGCCACTTAGAATCTGTAAGAAAGTATATCATGTCTACAAAGAGACTGCTATTTCGCAGCCTAATTTACTTTAAAATAAAATCAGCTAGATTATCCCAAACCAGATTGACCTGCTGTGTAATTTAAGATGGAGAATTTGCGCAGGAATGGGTGAGGACTGCTCATGTCCTCTTTCAGCCATCTCTGATGTGGGGGTGGGAGCTGGGAACTGAGGCAGCAGTAACAGTAGTGCTCGTGGTACTAGGACCTGAAATAATGTCAGCTATTTCCAGAGTGACTTCATGTCTATCCCATTAGACATTTCCATGAAGTGCAGTGTCTGTTATATTCCCGAGTCCTAAAATTGAACCCAGTGCTAAACTGTGGATTAAACCCTTATAGCTCAGACATCTAGGTATTCATGTTCCCAATTTGGTGGTTTATGTAAACAATAGTATTTCTGACCCCATTAAAATAGACACAGGAACTGAATACCTTTCAGTTAAATTCAGTTTCAGTTCAATTCTACAGCAGTAGCTTTCCAATCAACAGCAAAATGCTCCCCCAGTGGCAAATTTGATTTCAGAACTCAAGCTGTTTTCTTAAAAGTGATTCTGTAACATGCTAGAAGGAGCTACTGTCAAGAAGTTATACTACAAAACTGTCCTCTGTCTGGTAAATAAAAATCAGATACATATGGACCTTTCTGTTGCTCCAGCAGAGATGGTTTATCTGAACAGTATTAATCCTTCCAGTGAGGAGGAAACTGCTTTTGAAAATCATGTAAAATGCTTCAGCAGTGTTCTTTCGAGCTTTGACAATGTCACCGCTGAGCGCGGTGGTGTCCAACAAAGATATCTGAGAATGCTGACTTCAGAAGTGGCATTTCTGCACATTTTCGTTACATTTCTTCCGTCAAAATGAGCTTCAGTTTGGTGTGGTAATGCAGGAGCTTTTTCAGCATTGTCTGTGAAGAGCTGCAGTCAGATTAACATTAGTCCTCCACATCATTTAAAGGGAGCCACAGTTCTGCAAGCCAGTTTACTTGTACACAGAGTGTATTTTTAACAGCAGCAGCTTCTAATATTTTCTGCTTAAACTGCTGGGATTATGTGAAAGAAGCTGGAGTTACCTCAGCAGCTGCTTTGTCTGGACAAGACTGTAACAACTGCAATCTTGCTGTACAAAACTTTGGCTTAAGAAAAGCCATCCTACCGTGGTCATCATTTAAAGTGATCTGAGACTACTGCATCCCCTTCTCCATCAAATCCTCTCTTACAGGTTTGCAATAACGGTCCCCTTTCAAAGTGCCGCGCTTGTGTAACACAAGCTTCAAACTCACTTGGCGAGGTGTGTTTCTTTCCTTCTTTCTCCTTAGAACTAAAGAGATTTGGGACAGTACACCATTTGCAATGAATGATGAACAGATGTGCTGTTTTACTTTGTAATCTCTCCAAACCAGCGACATCACTGTGAATTTTGTTGACAGCACCCTGGGTCCTAGTGTATAATGCATTTCTAGGGCCCACACCCGCATGAAGTGTTGCTAAACATGTATGACAATAAGAAGGATGCAGTGGTAAGGGAGTCTTGACGCAGTTGTCTGGTAAACTGACCTTCTTCACACAGCGTGCATTTTAGCAACAACTGAATAAAAAAAMCCCACACATCCAGAAGCTGGGAGTGCATGGGCCTATTTACAGAATGTGTGAACGTTTGCTGTAAACGTGCCTCTCAAAATGGATTCAGTGCTCGTAGCAGGGGAGCAGCTGAATATAAATTCCAAGTGGGAAAACTATTTCTGTTGATGGGTGTATTACTAGTAGAAGTAAGGAATGAGTGGGAGGTGATATCTTCTTCTCTGATTGATATGTGAATTTGTACAGTTTTGTGGTACTACACATCTCTCCCAGCGTTCACCATTTAAAAGACAGGCATATAGTCTAAACTAGCCATTCAGACATCCTGTGCATTCAATTAGACACCTTCACGGGGTATCCAGCCCTTCCTAGATGCCTGAGAGAGGTGGGATAAATTGCCTCCTGGCACTATCTGTCTCTTCATTGACTGGAAAGAGAGCCACAACTATTATTTTAGACTAGACACCTGTGTTTTAGACAACTAAATTTAGATTATTCGAATTCTAATTTCAATGTCCATGATTTTTCAAGGATGCTGAAATGCTGGACATGATATCAAAAATATTTTGAAGCTACAGGAAAAGCCTTTCAGTGATACTCATACAGAGCTCAATGAATTTAGTTTATCCAAGAGACACTCAAGAGAAGACTTGATTATAGTGTAATTATCTGAGAGAAAAGATGAGGTACTGAAAGATCCTTTACTGTTGAGAAAGAGAAGACAGAAGGAATTGGTAGCTGGAAGCTAGAGCCAGTCACATTCCATTTGAAAGCAGTCAGGGTGAATAATTTGCGAACAACTTTCAGGGAAAGGGTGGCTACTCCATTTCTTGGCGTTTTCAGGTTGGAACTCAATGATTTCCTGCAGTACCTGCTACAGTGAAATCCAAGCTGCTGGGCTCAAACCAAGGTAAAGTGGATAGGAGCCAGCCTGCCAGTCTGACAAGAAAAACGGTAGCATAAAGGCATGAATGTGATCCTGAGGAACAGTCCGTTTCCCCAGATTGGGTTATTGTATTCCCCTGGGATTTAAAAGGATGATGCATCTAGCCAGTCTTCTTTTAAGCATCTGCTTATCTGTTCTACTGCCTGATTAAATGTTTACAAGGTAGGAAAACCTTGCCACCTTTTTTGATTCTAGAAAAAAAACACCTCACATCACAGTATGACCAAGTGATGCCTAGCAACAGGAAATTCAGTGCAATGTGGACTGCTTTGATTTCAGATTTCACTGATTAGTTTTATTTTAACATATAAGACATGGAGAAATAGAATTCCAGATGGTACAACATTATTCACAATCTCTCTGTAATATGCTGTAAGACTTCATTCTATAGAGCGATGTATTATTCCAGCTCACTCACTCCTTAAAAGATATAGATGTGATTATTTCTGCTACTTCATAGAAATAATCAGTTTTCTATGTGATATATGAAAGCATAGTATGTACACATGCTCTATACCTTATTCACATGAGTGCCATTTGTTCTATCACCTGTCTTCACACTACATCAATTCGCCCCTCATTCATTGTGCTGTGCCCTTATGTAGACACCCCAAAACATAATTTCTTACATGCACAGAGTGTCTTTTCCTCCTGAATATTCTGTCAGATAAACACAGGTTCTCCTGCAACGTTCGGTGCAACTCAGAAACATCACTTTAAATAGCAAAATAACATGTCACAGGGTCCTTCCTTCAGTGTCATTAATAAAAGAGCAATTGCCCTAGATACAAAACAGGACAAACCTTAAGTTATAGACATACCCGTAACAATTTTGGTAGTTGCACCGCCTGCTTAAGGTGCAGGGTTTCTTTCATTTGATATCCCATTTGCACATGTCCAGTTCATACACGACTATTAGCCTCTTTGCCGCTTGCTGTGGCTCTCTTGCTAATAAAGTTATAGAAAAATACTCTGGCTTATCACGCAGTCTCTTGTGCATCTTTTGATTGAAGCCATACACATAACCCTGAAATGTCACCCCTGGTTGAAGGTCGTATGTGTGTTTCCTTAACAATGACCTCAGGTCACTTCAAGGGGCATCGCTACAGAAGGGTGACAAATGCTGGTGATCTTCTTAAAGACTCGAGGAGAGGGTTGTCATGCTGTGTGAGGGGTGCTATCGACAGGTCATCCCAGAAGACATCTTAACTAACTGGGAAGGGGTTAGATGATCCTGCTTAATTCAGTGTGTGTTCTATCAGGCACCTAATCAATCATCTTCTCCCAGAACATAGTGAAACCATAGTTTATTGTAGCCTGAGGTGAATTGGGTCCATAATTTGGAATAATATGAGAAAAACTTTGTCCAAAAAATCTTGGAACTAAAAAAAGAAGCTCGATTTGGGTTTGTGAGCTGAATGTGTCTCCTCAATTCAGACAATAAGGATTCCTTTAGAGCAGCTGAATGGCAGCTTTCACTGCTACTCTCTTTGTTAGCATTCTCATCTAAAACCCTTTTATCAAGGTTTTTCAACTGCCATTTCCAATTACATTGGACTGAAATCAGTCCATCAGGATGGGAATGTTTGAGTGAAATTCTATTTAAGTTACTTTAACCTCTTTCAATAAGGAGAGGAGCAATGAACAGTTTACCTTACTATGTTTTCAGACTTCTACTTGTTCCACTGTTGTGAGCTCTTCAGAGAGTAATTTGGTACAGTGGCTGGAGGTAGGTCTGGTGAACTCCTGTAGTTTATAGTCCCAATTCTGGCACTTTTTCTTCTTGGGCAAGTCCTTTGACTTTTTTCTATCACCCCCTTCACACATACGAAATAGTAACTGGAGGAGCCAAAGAGGAATTAAAGAGGTATAGCCACCCCAAAGCGTGCTTCTCATGCCRTTACGCTGCTGTGAACTATTTCTTCCATGCTCCACTTTTTATCCACCATTTGTTGTCATCACTTCCTATGTTTAGGCTCATTAATATTTTAAGCTCTTAAGTCAGGGCCTGTCACCTTTATTTCTCTGTGAAGTTGTATGAATGTTTCTGGTGCTCCGCAGGTAAAATTAAAATAATAAATAATACTAATACCGACTATTTGGGGGCAGTTTAAGATTCTGAAAACAGGGTACTCTATCTGCAAAATATATTCCTTTTTGCTTTTTATTATTATTATTATCCATTCTGAAGTGGCAGTTTAGTACTTCAAGTGGACTAACAGCATCTTTCAAAATTACAGTTTAATCACAGCATACATCTTTTTTTTTTTCCTTTGAAATCATAACTTTGAATTTGACCTAGACCAGAAACACAAAAAAATTTTCTGGCCATCTAAGTGTCATTTGGGATGGGATTCACCAATCTAAATTCAGGTGCTTGCAATGTAGGTATCTGCATATAAACAAGGCATGTAAGATCCAATTTACCTGAGACGAATCCTTCTAGATGGTCCTGTTTCTTTCCCTGAACTATGCAGGACTTCTGGACAAGTAGCTCATCTCTATGCTGAAGATATTTAAAGTTAGGTGAGATTAATACTGTGCTGGTGCTCCCTTCTTCAGCATTTTTATGCTCTAACTCTAGCCTCAAGGTAACTTGCTGCTTACTTTAGAATACCAATTAACACCCTTTGCAAACCAATTATAAATTGAACGAGTGTTGCAGTGAGTGAACTTTTCTCCAGTGAGGCAGCTCCTTCCTCRTAAGCACTTGCTTGAATAGTGTGGCAAGGAGGATGGCTGGCGTGCTGCTATTTTCAATGTACTTGTCATGTGCATAAGAGCTGCAGTCTATAAAGCTGTCAATCTGGTGTTTTTTTACCAACAGAAAACTTATTTTAAAGTGAGAGTGGAGGAAAGAGCATCACAAAGAAGTAAATAGTATCCTGTATCAGTAGCTTATGCTTATCTAGGGAGTGTTTTTGATCCCAAGGTACTTCAGACAGTGTATCTGAAATGTTAAGCGAATAAGATATTGCAAGGAACAAACTATTGCTTTATGATGTCAGCAAGGACTGAAGGTTGTAGAAGCTTACAAGTTGAGTCCTCTCACTGAAAATGTCAACATCAGCCGAGTCTCAGATTAATTCAATTATTTTCCCCAGTATGATGTCCAAAGGAAGCGTTCACAGTGCTTGAATGTCTTCAGCTCCCCTGCACATTTYGGTCTGTCTCAGAGCATGACGCCTTTGGATCCGACCCCCTGTCAGCTCCACTGAGCGCAGACAGCAGCAGAGCTGCCACGGGAACTGATGGGTGTCACAATTTCCCTTGGTCTTTCTCTCACTCTGGTTCTGAATGAACTTTCAATTTGTCAGTGCCTAGGGTATATGTATTGAGGGCTCCAACTTGTAGGGTTTAGAGAGATACGAAATTCCCTATGTTAAGGTTATTAAATTAATCTGCTTCATTGAAGGATGAAGCAGACTGGAGAAAGGAGTGGTTATCACACAAGCCCTGGGGGCTTAGGGCGTCAGGAGAGGAAATGGAATGATTTATTACAGTGTATTTTAGAATACTTTCAAAGTTCAAATCATCTTTGTAATTTGAAATCACGTCAGATCTATCAGAGCTTATCCAAAGATTGACAGAAATTAAAAACAAGTAATATTTTAAATCTGAAAGTGTTTGAGCACGGTTAGCAGAGATGAGTGAACATCAAACTGCTGCATTTGACACATAGATGTTACAAGAAGTAGAGTAAAGATGAGGTTTTGGAGCAAAATGTTGATGCTGTAACTCCTCTTCTATTCTTGCAGCTTCCTTGAACATACCACTGAGGTTTTTGGCCTAATGGCCAAAATGGGTAATGGAAACACCAAACATTCTCCGGTACAGCAACAAAGCACATCAGAAGCTAGAGCACTTTTCTCTCTTTGAATATCAAACATGCACTAATTCACCACTGCCTTGAGATGTGTGTCATCACTTAGATCTGCACAGTAAATATAAAATGTGACTTCACCAGGAGGGTAATGTTAAACATCCTTGTTACAAATAAACAAAGCCCTGTGTTTGGGTCTGGGTCACTTAATGGGTTTGGGTCTGTTAATTAAACTCTCTTCACCTTTTTGCTGCCAAGCCTTTAAGCATTTTTTAGCTGCTTTAACAGCATAGGTGCATCCACTGCTGCAGTCCTGCATGTCTTCTTTTTCTTTGTGCCTGTATTCAGCAAGGCTTCATACTCACTGTATAGACAAGACTTCTTTTACAAGGTCGATGCTTTATTTCTGCCAGAATAGATCCTACTCCAGATTTGCCAAAGCTCTGTGATTGTACCTGGGAGATGACTTACAGCAATGAGGGTCTTGGCTGGAGGCACCCTGCCTTGCTGAGTCACTACCTGAAAGAAATCCCGCACCCTTGGCTGTCTCAAAAGCAGTTTTGAAGAGTAGCTTTTCAAAATTAAGTCCCTGACATGGGAGGGACTTCATCCCAGCACCCAGAGCCATAGCTCTCCTGTCCTCARTGCAGATTTCCTGTAGGCTAACCCCTCAGTCCTGCCCCGGACCCAGAGTGAGATCCACGTGAGATCTGTATGAAATTTATGGTTGGGAGTCACCCATAAAAATCCACAGAGCTTCTGGGAAATTTCCACCCTCAGTTCTCTAAAAATCATGCCTTAATAGATGAATATGATTCACCTGCTTTATTTTTCAAGCTATCAGGTATGTGTTACACACCTCAAACAAACATGTAAGGACAGAGATCCTGTCAAGAAGAGCTCAAATACATATTTGGCATGACAGTGAGTGATGGTGATTATGAGATAAAAGGGTGGAGGAGACAAGAAGGACAAGAGCTGCTGCTAAGACAGTTGTTTGGCAGCATGTGGAAAGGGATTTTCCAAAGCAATTTGGAAGACCTGAAAATACTGACAGAACAGTTTTGGGCAGGAGGACAGACGGTCCTAGATAGGTAGGAGGGAAGGACAATAGGAGACAGCAAGGCTGRCTGATGTTAGTGGAAAGATGAAAAGAGCAGAGGAAACAGAGAGTTAAACGTAAATTGTTTAGAAAACCAGTACTGACATCCAGGTCTGGTCTGTGAATTGAGCCCTACAACCAGTACCAATTTGAGGCAGTAGCAGAAACCACAACATTTTTGCACAGCTGGATGTACAGCTTCAAACTGCTCCTCTGTGCTCCCATTTCTAGCACTTGTATAGATTATTGTCTTCTTTGTTTCTCTTTCTACTAACCACATTTCAAAAGTTTGAGTAGGAATTGAAACAAAAATACCAGAATTCATAAAACTTTACTGCTTTTTTATAAATTACAAATCCTATTCTAAAATGAAATACATAGAAAGAATGATGAGCAGCCTTCTGCTGTACTTTTACTATTTAATGTCTGCCATTTTTTCTTCCTACTATGTGAAAAAAACTATTTCTGTCTCCTTATGGTGTGTATTAAAAGTACAATATCTCTAGGGACAGCTAAAAGGAGAGCGAGCCCCATACAAAGAGGCGCGCTGCACAGACACAGGGTCAGAAACATTCCCAGTCCCAAAGAAGTTATAAAAAAGAGGCACATGGCTAAGAGATTTACCCACTGTCATGGTTGGGATGCAGAAGGAATAGGACCACATGCCTGCTGCCTCCACCATGGCCCAGCCACCCAACACAGATTTGGGCAGGGTGCATGCAGCAGCTCTGCAGCTGGGCAGCCCTGCGCTGCCTCGGCTGCTGCACGGTTTAGCAACCCTGGCAGCTCCACAGCCTTGTTCTTTACCCTTTTTCTTCCCATTATACATGGACCATGCAAAGAGATCCAAAACCACACATGTCTTTTCATCAGCTTCTGCTACTTTCTCTAAGGGGAGTATGCGGGGTAAGCAAAAGGTCTCGACCAAGCCAGGCACCCTGTTTATTCCTCTCAGAGTAACTCCATGCATTTTGCAGGGTTAATCTGCACCATTCAGCTACAAGAAAATGTAGCAGAGGCAAATGCTGGGCAGGCTAATTTGGTGTTGTCCACCAGGGATAGAGAAAGCATCATCTTTCTTCCTTGTTCAGACGGGGTTTGGCTGAGGCAACAGCAGCAGGATTGACAGCGTGCTGCTAAATAATCAATGTTGGAACAAAGGTATCTCTGGAGAGAAACCTTCCTATCTGAATTAAATCTACAGCTGTACAGGAGTAAAACGTGGAGTTTCCTTTGGTACATCCCCCAGGGAAACATTCAGGAGGCCTGTGGGCAGCTCCTGCACTCCCCTCGAGGTTGGCCACTGTCRTGGTTTAACCCCAGCCAGCAACTAAGCACCACRCAGCCGCTCGCTCACTCCCCCGCAGTGGGATGGGGGAGAGAATCGGAAGGCTAAAAGTGAGAAAACTCATGGGTTGAGATAACGACAGTTTAAKAGGKAAAGCAAAAGCCGTGCATGCAAGCAAAGCAAAMCAAGGAATTCATTCACTACTTCCCATCGGCAGGCAGGTGTTCAGCCATCTCCAGGAAAGCAGGGCTCCATCACGCATTACAGTTACTTGGGAAGCCAAACGCCATCACTCCGAACGTCCCCCCTTCCTTCTTCTTCCCCCAGCTTTATGGGCATGACATCACATGGTATGGAATACCCCATTGGCCAGTTTGGGTCAGCTGTCCCGGCTATGCTCCCTCYCAGCTTCTTGTGCACCTGGCAGAGCATGGGAAGCTGAAAAGTCTTTGACTAGTGTAAMCACTACTTAACAACAACTGAAACATCAGTGTGTTAACAACATTATTCTCACACTAAATCCAAAACACAGCACTATACCAACTACTAGGAAGAAAATTAACTCTATCCCAGCCGAAACCAGGACAGCCACCAGTCCTGCAATGCAGCAAGGACAGGGAGCTCTTCAAATGGTTTGGACTTGTGGGAGAGGTTTTTGTACCTCTCTCCCCAGCTGAGCCTGTAATCCTTCCACAGCTGAGATGAAATAACCTCTGATACAAGGAGCAAAGGGATTTCTTTGGGGAAATGTAAATGTGTCCTATTTTGCCAGTTAGGCTGTGAGAGTCTCAGGCTGGAGAAGGCAAGCGCGTTTGCTATTTTTGCACAATAGAGCCTGGTTTTACCTGAGGTCTCTTACTGTGTCTATCATATAACAACAAGCAACAAACAGCACGATCTTCCCTGACGGCTGTGTGTTGAGAACTGTAGGAACTTTCTTGGAAGAAAGGCCATGTGAATAGCCCTCAACAGAGGAGGGTGTGAAATGCTGGGCAAGGCCTGTGCATGGGAACAGGCGCCTCCGTACACGTTGGTATGGAGGGAGGAGGTGGCCCAGGTGGGCAGCTCTGCCTCAGCCAGGGCCCGACTCACTCGCTGGGCTCTGTGCTTCTCTTCACTCACTGCATCCAAAGGGATGCAACTACTGCATCCCAGCTGAGGTACCACAATTGCCAGCATTTAAAGGTGAATTCTAGCCCACACATCTGTATAAAAGGGGGTACTGGCATCACTGTTACTTTTTCTGATGATGCCAAAAAAAGCTACTTCTTAACATGGACATCAGTGATTTATTTTCTTCTTTAAATTTTGCTTTTATTACAAATACATGCAATATATTTATGGGAGATAATGCAATGTCAGCAAGTGTTGAGTAAGGGGGATTTTAAAGGTAATACTATAAAATAGTTGCTCCTTACCTCCCATTACTATTGAGCAATATATTTCCACTCAGTATGCACAGTCTTGTAAAAAAATTATTGTCCCTAGGAAGTTATGACAGGCTAATAATTTTGCTGTCTTTTTACAGTTATCACTTCTATTAAATATCTCACTTGATAACAAGTGATGGGACATGGTTGAACAAATTACGCATTCCTGAACAGAACCCACCAAGACAATTTTTTTCATGAAGACTGTACTAAGACTATACTCTGGACTGCCTTCAAGATATAATTTTAGTTGTCCTAAATAATTGCGTTCTGTTGACATTTGGTTAGTTGGGATGTTATTTTCTGGTGTATGCTGTAGCACTAAAGTAAATTGCCCCAGGATTTTAAAATTATGTTGGCTACAGCTTTCATCTGCAAGAAAAGGTCAAACCTTACTAAGTTGAGCAACTACTAGCAGAAATTGTTACCAGGCTATCATTAAAATAGAAAGCTCACAAAGCAGCATCTGCACTCTAGAGAGATTAGGGAGCTCATTGTGTGGATGGGAAGAACAAACATCAGCTCCTTTCCATAACACCTCCAGAGTCTTCTCCTCTCATTAAACACTCTCCAAAGCTGTTTGCTAGGCAGGTTCTCCTTTCACGGCTCCCTGAATCCTCTAATCCCTAATCACCTGAAAAAGGACTTACAAGCACAGCAGCTTGTCCAGCTAACTTTTCTTCAACTATATCAGTTTCTCTAACAAGAGACCTTTCCCTATAAATTGTGCTTTGCTTAATCACAGGCAGTGGTTGGAAATCCCTGTTTACTTTACCATTTACATGCAAAGTCATTGGAAGAAAAAGCACAGGGATTAGTTTTAAGAATAAGGCATAATGTGCCTGGGAAATTGTTTACAACTGTTCATCCAGTGACCAGAGCAGCTCTGTAAAAAGGCAAAACTAAAGAAATTAAAATTGTTTCAAATAAATCAATTGTACATGAGCTTTACCAAAATTCTTGTGTTTGATATTTATTAATGTGTTTGATAAGGCATGGTTGTGTTTTGATATAACTTGATTAGTGCTAAACCTTCAACAAGGTTAGGAAGTCAACCTGCCATTTGGCCCTAGCGGTAAAAAATCCTCTTGCAATCTCTCAGTGTTAACTGCTTCTCCTGTTTCTACCATTTTATGTTGCCATCACAAAAAGAGCTGCTACCTATTAAAAATAAAGTACAAAAAGTAAAGACAAAGTTTTGCAAACCAGTCCCAGATGGTTTATATATTTTTACCTAAAGAAAGTAGTGAGCTTTGATGCCTCTGAGATTATTCATATGAATAGGGATTAATAAGTGGTTAGAGATCATTGCTTTAAAACTAATGTCAGGAAGAGTAAGCAGTGTGAATTGTCCATTATTTCAATGGGACATCAACTCAAACTGTTATTATCACAGTTAACAAGATGATTAGATTAGGAAGGGGGAGAAAGGCTGTATTGGCCCAGACGATGATCCTCTCATGTGGAATACAGCTCACTTCCCTGGGGAATGGCACGGCAGACAACAGGAAACCTTGCAAAATGAAATCAGTGGTAAGAGCATACAGTCTGTTATGAAGATGTGCCAGATCTGCTGTATTCCCCGCCCCAGGAGCAGAGATGTGATGCTGCAGCCTCCCAGCGTCCCCCCTTTGCTGCCCCTCCAGGATCTATTTTGACTCCTGCACCACAACATTTCAGAGCACGTTTCTCCTCCCTGCAGCCTTTGGCATGTGTAACAGGCCCATCCCAGCTAACCACATAGTTTCTAAATCCTAATCTTGGTGCCCGTTCAGTCCCACTTGCCAAAAGTCCACCTGAAACCTTTTGTTTCCTTTTATAACATCTTGAAAAGTGTGATTTAAATACCATTCTCGGGTGTAACTCCAATACTTTCACTTAAGGACAGACAAGCTCTCAATTTAGGGGACCATAAGTGAAGACACATGTGACTTCTGCCCCAGCTTCTAGCAGCAGCAAATGCACCTGCATCTTCAGAAGCTAAAATCATCAGACATCACTACCTGTCCTGAAGGAAAAGCAGACTGGTGTCTCACATTCAGTGACACGTCTGATTATCTGCTGCTCTTTATGGTAGTCATTGGCATTTGACTGTTGTGGCAGCGTGGCCTTTCCTGCATCACTAAGTGTCTGTCCATCTGGTTATGGTGGCATGACTCTAGGCTACCCTTCCAGCCTTCTACAGCTATGCTACAGCCTAGGCCAAAATGACAGCTTTAGATCCCACCTGTGCTTTCTGGGTACTGCTTTAATCCCTGAAATATCCAGCAGACAAAGCTGCAAGAGATGCTCTTTGCCTAAGGCCATGCTCCCTCAGTGCGTGCCGCAGGACAGCCCACAGGCTCACAACGCGTCCCCCTCTCAGGGGACGCCAAGCTCCACACTGGGCTGTGCGTTTCTCTCCTCTGTGAAAGTTGTCTACTGGTGTGAACAGCTCTACACAGAACCTAGTCAGAGCAATTTTGGTTTTTAAAAACACATGAAAATGCTAACCCTTTAAACACAATATAGCGTAGCTTCAGTATCGCTTGGTCTCCTAAAGGTCAGCTGCCTAACATTATTTAAAGTATCTTGACAAGTATGAAAGGATGATCATACTTGGAACAATTCACTTGGAAATGCACTACCAAAATATGCTTACCCTTAGGACCACTGTACAGTCATGTGTCTGTCTGTCTGCCCCAGCTACTGCTTTTCCCACCAGTAAGAATGTGGCTGTGGGTTGTCACTTATCCTGGAACCTTTTTATTAAGGATTAATAAGAAAACTAGGAATCAGCTTTATTTCTGTTTGTCCGGAAACACGCCTCAGTCCTGTTTGCTACTATTWATGTCACTTTCTTTTGTTACTCTGGAACATAATCACTGTTACTGTTGTTCTTTAATATAATTTGAGATGTGATGGCACCCAAAGACTGCAACTGGGAACGACGTCCCGTGGAATTGGAAAGAGTATGGATATGTGGGAAGACATGATCTGTGCACCAAACAGTTTAAAATGGAATTCAAAACAAGTTGTAAGAATGAAGAACCAGACGGAAGATGAGCATCACCAGATGGTGATGAGATGAATAATCACGATGCTGTGGTTACATAAAACACAGCTCTGTGCTTCCAAAGAGTCACTAAGTCTGATTCTCTAAGTATAATATAAGAAAACCCCAAGAATATCAGCTTCAGCGTGTCTTGGCTATTAATGGATGACTGATTTCTTGGAGGCTACACAYGTAGGCTGCAGAAGGCAGTGATATCTTGAGGAGGGTTTTAAACAGGGTCATGGTCTCACCGCAGGGCGAGTGCAGCATGTATGAGGAGCAATGTGCGAAGAAGATTAGTCTTTTGTGAGAGAGGCAGAGAAGGGAACCCTCAAAGCTGGTACCATGATAATGAAAGGCAGAAGGGCGACATGTTCTGAGAAAATCAGAGAAGCAGGACAAGGTGAAACTATGCGAAGCCTCAGCCATGAGGTGTAACATCTCAGGTTCAGCAGTGGCAAGGGTGAACTCGTGAAGACTTTCAGCAGGCTGGGAGAGCTGGGCTGCTGGCTTGGGAACACATTGGCTTTTCTCTCATCTTTTGATAGTTTGAAAGGAGTAATACAGGCAAAAGGAGCCAAAAGTGTTACAGTAGGCTTCGCTGCTACGGGAGGTGTGGAGGGTCTGAATGGCAGTGTGCAAAGTATCAACGATAATATGCTTTAAAAGGAGTTTCTGTTGGATTTAAATGTGGCCTGGACATTTGGAGAAAGAAGAAAAATAAACGCCGCGTAGTGTCCAGGGCGACACAGGGACAGGGGCAGCGGCAGCAGCAGCAGAGGCTGAGAGAGTTTGAGAATTTGACAAGGAAGATGAGGAGTTTTGTTTTTCCTTGGTTAAGCCCATGACGAGATATCCAAGGGGAGATGTCAAAGATTGGTCAAATTTCAGAGCTCAGCGAAAGTGGATAAGTGAAGAGGCAATTTTAAACTGCAGTGAGCTGCAGAGGGAAAAGGCTAAACCGACTTTGGCCAAAGTTCCAGTTAATCATGGAAAGTTTAAAGGAGGACAATATTTCAGAAAGAAAATTTAGTTAATTTGCATAGAAAGCATCTAATATAACAAYGATCAAAGTGGAGAACAAAGATATGGTAGGCTAATGTTTTAATAGGTCTTACTAATGCTTAATTACAGCTAGATCTTTATTAAGGAACTCAAGGAGAGTGCTCTGTGATTCTTTACAATGGAACAATATAATTATTGTGAATCAACTCAGCATCTTCATCTTTCTCTCATGCTACAAAGGGACTCAGAAGTTACATAGTTGAAAGGATAAGCTATTGTTCCAGAAACCAAAGCTAGATAAAATGCAGGACAAGTTTAATGTAAGGCTACAATTAAATGAATAAAAACCTTGTGATATAAAAAGCTTTGATGATGGGAATGAAGGAACCAGAGGTTTGCAAGATTGTACCATGTAATTATTGCTAATAACCTAGTTTTAATGTAGCACTTTTCAATTTAAAGGCTCCCAAAATGTCTTAGAGACTATATTGTAAAGGTATGCTTTTAAGATTTTCATTTTGAGCTTTTTACAGTTGGACAAAGTAGTAACAGTACTTGCAAAATCACCACCATGAGCAGAAGGGAAATCAATGGCCATTCAGAGAACACAGTGCAATTTGACTCAGCCTTTAGTGCAAGCCCTCCATCTCACGTCTCTCAATTGCTTCAGCTTCACTGCTTTTCCTTACCCTCTCCCACTACCGAGTCGCCACTCACTTCCCTTTCCTTCAGTGTCACTCTTTCATTATTTCTCACGTGATTTTTCATGGTCCTTTCCTGTCAAAACCCAGGCCTAATATAGATCTAATATGACATTTTCTTCCTCGTAGAGTTTGTTGTCTTTGTTCATTCCTCCATTCAGCGTCACCTTTGCCCAGCGAGGGTGTAAATGCAGGGGGACAAGGCAACCCGCTGCTCCACGCTGAGCAAAACAGTCCCCTAGCCCTGGGGCTAGGCAGGCACATTGCTGATCGATCCAGAGCACACCTCAGCGCTTGCAATTAACACAGCCTGGCTGCCATAGCAGTAACAAACTCAATGGCAAATGGAAAATGCATTAAATTAAGGGCTTTCTTTATACAAAGGACCTGTTGGAAAGTAATCTCATCCTAGGGGAACACAATCCAGCTCCACACCAACAATTTGTAAAGGTAACTTAATATTTTAGGACAGAAAGTGAAAAAACCACAGCTTTATTTCCTGAAGGTATTACTAAATGCAGAGAAATTACCCAAGAAGGAATTTGTCCTGGTTTTCTGGCTAACACCTCTCCCTCTAAATTCTCTGTCAGGTCCTGTATACAGCTGATCAAGTCTCACATGTCTCATCTGAAAGACAACATTTACAAAAGCCCCGTGTCCCCATCACAATCACAGAGCACTGGTAAGTGGCGGGCTTATGGGGAAAGACCAGGAAAAATCTGTTTTTCTAGTTTTTCCTTGCAAGCAGTATACTCTCCTGAGTATGCTCAGGAACCATTTATTATTTATTTCATTCGCTAAAAGTGTTCAGGATATTGTTGCATTTCTGTTATTGAGGCTAATGGAGATATATTTTTACAATAGTAAAATTTTCCTTTCCTGCTGTGCTACAGGCCAGACATATTCTGATGGATTTTGAGATGTACAGCGTTTTTCAAAATATCATTAATTGTCAGCAGTACGATGGATCCAAGGCCCAAAGATCAAATTTCTTTTCTCCAAAATGGAAATTGATGTGCCAAGGAAAATCAGCTCAGCATGACACTGCCATCTGAGAGGGGTTCTGGACAGGAAAATGCTACCACGTTTGGCAATTTGTGGTCCTGATAAAGCACTATATATTTTTTTTAGTCTGGTTATTAATTCCAACACTGTTACTTCAATTATCGGGTCCATTAAATATCCTCTGCAGTTCATATTTCTGCACCACTTTAATAAGATGGGATTCAAACAAAAAACCAAGTGCGGAACAAATGAAACAAAACAGATTATGCATTAACAAAACYATAGTGAAAACTCCTCCTTATAGCCTTTTTACAAACCTCTATTTCTGTCAGAAAGTTGGAATCTTCTTATGTTTGCATTTCTCCATTATCTAGTAAACTGAAGTGTGGCTTCAGTGCTGCATGAAATACAAATTCTGAGCTAAGCTGTCATTCATTGCTGCCCCAAGATTAAATTGACATTGTGGATAATATTCTGTGGCATGTAGTGTAAAAACATAGAACCCACTCTTGTGAGATGCTGAGAATCACTGATTTCAATGGAAATTGAGGGCATTTGGATGCGCTATGAACCTTCGCTTCTTGCTATCATGTCCATGTTTATACCAGCCCATCAAACCCTGTGTCACCTCAGACTGGAGTCAAAATCAAACATGAAAAGAAGACGACAACAAAAATGCAAAAGGACACACTGGTGCTGAAGTTCATTTAAATTTCAAAATAAAACTTCTCACTAGCTGAGCTCTGTGCAATACTTGAGTGGGAAAGTAAGAATAGAAAAAAGTGTGTGGTAGACTGACGTTTTTGCGAGTCATGAGTTCGGGATTACTTGACTGAACCTGGCGTGGACATGCTGTGTGACCATGAGTAAGTCTTTTTAATTTTCCTTCCTGTAGAAATCTGCAAAATGTCAGGTGGATGGGAAGGTTGACTGATGCTAGCAGCGCATTCCCACCTCCTTCAGTAAGTGGGAGAAAGTGCAGAAATTGTACATGAAAATATGGAGACAGGTATTTGAGGAAAGTGCTCCACAAGTTCAATGCGTTTTGACCTTATGCAACCTATGAAGTCGTACTCTAGAATAAATGGACTGAACACATTAATACCTTGGTGGCAAAGATCCTGCAGAGCTGAGAAGGAAAGTTCCCTTTAACCAGCCACAGATTTCCAGAGATGCAGCTGGAGAGGAAGACCGTGGTAGGGGTTGTAATGTCTCTATTAGCACTTTCTGGTTTGTTGTAAAATCTTCTGTGTCATTTGATGTGCTTGTATTTGCAGAGCTCCTCCCATTGATTTGGGGGCTGCATCTGCCTCTTCTTTTAATGACACAGGCGAGTGAAGACAAGAAGATCAGAGCTTTGTGGATAGTGTGAATGGCTGCGTCTGGGGAGGTGTGGAAGAATGAGTGTTTGCATAGCTGGAAGATAATGTACTGCTTCACATCATTTGTCAGAAAAATCTGAGACCAAAGTCGTGGGGAGGAAGAATAAATATGGAGCTCTTGTGCTAGATATGATTTGAACAATATCACTTCAATTATAAAAAAGCCACATAAACAGCAGGAGAATCACAAGGGCAGCAGTAAAAGCAAATGCGTTCACATGAGTCCTGATTTAGCAGTTCTGGCATTTTTATAGAGGATGCTTCATCTTTGTCATTGCTATGGGAATAAAGAGAAGGGGAAATAATAAGAGCCTCCTGAATTTCCTCTGATTAATCCCCTATATCTTTTCTTGTCTATTAGCAAGAGTTCAAAAATAACTGCTAGACATAACAGTCTGACAACGCAAGGGAATGATCAGGGGAATTTTATATCCTCATTAGCCAATTGCAGAAAATACAATTTCTCTRATACTGCATCCAGATCACTCCTTTTCCCAAATAGCTTAAACCAGTGGCAGTACTGTACAGAATTTGAGGCCAGAGAGCATTACATTGCTAGAGAGTGGCCTCCTGTATAACCMGGCTGAACATTTTCTCCCCACTGCCCTTTACAGTAAGCCAAATAGCTCATTTTGAATATAATGACTTTCCTAAATGCCTTCAGACCTGACGTGAATACAACGGGAGAGAGAAAAGCCACCACTGTGGATTTTTAACAATGGCCAAGCACACTCATCATTAAGAATCTGTGTCTTGTTTAAATTTAAATTTGTCTGCCTTCGTTCCCAGCATGACTTTCCCAGAATGGCTGAAGACATAGACCCCAGTATTTTTTCCTGTTAGGGGATGTACACTTAGCAGTTAATTTGCCTCTTTTGCTCCCTTTTGATATACTACACAGAGCGACCTTTTGAAGAATTAGGTCAAGCAATGGGAACAGTGACACAAAGCTCAGCACAGTAACTGGAGTGTAAAAATACTGAAAATCTCTTCACTGAGAAGCATTTGCTCCCACTCTCAGATCATTTCTGTGAATCTCTTATGCACATTCTCTAATATTTCAAGATTGTTCCAAAACATGTTGCTATTAAAAATATGTGGAACAGTTCTGTACTGGGCTCACCTGTCCCTGGGGTAAAAGCATGGCTTTGCTCCTGCTTGGTGTCCTCTCTTACTACTGACAAGATTTGCATTTTTCTTCACAGTGGCCTCCATTCACCTTTTCACTCTTTCTAATCCCAAATGGTTTTCAGGAGTCAGTGATTTGCCAATAAATACCCATTCTCTTGGTATGGGCTAAAGTTTCTGTTCCTGTATATTAGAATGTACTGGCTGTATGAAAATATTTTCTATATGAAGCGGCTACCACATTGAATTATTAGATTTCTCAAAAGACTGTCTAACCTTCATCAGTATTTACCACTTTACCAGTATCATCCAAAGTTTCTGTCAGGAATGAGCTCAGGATTATTTCCAGATCTTCGCAAAATTTTTGGTAGTATTCAGTCTACTGGCAACGCTTGCAGAACCTTTGCCAGTGATTCCCCACCAAAAATTAGTGTTTAAAATTTGACTGCTAGACAACACTGAATCCATTCTAAGATATATTTTACTGATACCGCACTCCCTATATTTTTTATCATAATGTGTTTGTTACTAAGGAGTCTGGATGTATTGCAATTAGGTGGTTATCTTTATTAACTAAATTTGTAAACGTATCAAAAAAGGAAATTACCTGTGTTTGACTGGATCTATTTTCCATGCTTTAACGGTATTAATTATGCTGTCAACTTTTACTTCATTAACAAATGAATCCAGTACAGCCTTCAGATTGATGTCAGACACAGCTCACATATAATTACCTGGGTCATTCTGCTGACAGTATGAATATTAGCACAATATTAGTGTTCTTCCAGTCTGGAGGAATTTYCAGGGCATATCAAGGCAAACACACAGCAATGGGCCACAAATCTTTGTCGCTAGCTTTCGCTCATCAGCAACCCCATAGCTGATTGCAAGTGTGCAGGAGTTCTTATGGATGTCATTGCTACTCTCTTGAGTCACTGAAAATAGCTATGACTAAACTGTTATAAAATCTCTTTCCAGGCAAGGTGCACTGTGTTTCTGTGTATTAAAGAGTACAACTATCCTATGGCTGAGCTGTCGTTCTAAAGCCAGACTACTTTCCTGCAGTGTAACACAGAGAACTACAAAGTCTTGCACTGCTATCTACATTTTTCCCCCTCTGTGTAATGGCTAATTCCTGGAACCAGTTTTGCGGTTTCATTAAATTCCTTAACACTTTCAGCAAAGTTCTAGGTCAAGGCTCATCAGATGAGCAACTGGTAGACATACTTGATAATGACTTACATACAATATGAAAAAAAAGTTCCAATTTAATTGGAGACTTTCTTTTAGACGATCTGTGGTATCAATATTAACTCACCTCCCTTCTTCTCCCTGAAACAATCATCTATTGGATATTAGAATAAGAAGGGAAGAAGAAATGGAAAAAATAAGGGAGTAATCATCAAGATTCTGGGTTTTTTAGGAAGAATTAGTGACTGAGAAATTTGGGGGATCCTGATGGAAAAACTGTAAAAATAAAATGCCCCCCTTTTTTGAGAAGTTTAGAAGGTTGTTATCAAATTCTAAAAACGTAGCGTTTTCATAAACAATGTGCGAAATATACATTTTTTTTTCATGAATTCAAAACTCTGCTACTGATTTTCAAGAGCCATCAGAGATTATTGTGACCGTCTAGTCTGACTTTCTACAATATATAGAGGACTTCCAAGAATATGTTACTGCTTCTTGCTTCTCTCCATCTGGTATCAGTAGGTAAAGACCAAACTTTTTAGAAAGAAACATCCAGTGCAGATCTAACTTCTCTGTGTGATATTCCAGTTTTAATTATCTTCCCTGATAAAGCTTCCAGTTTATTTCTAGTGCCTCAACTTTCAGCTGTGTTTTTATATACTACGCTGAAGATCCTCCATTAGTAATGTTTTCTTCCCTTTGTAGATACTTCTGAACTGAAAACAGACTTTCCCTTAACTTTCTCTTTGATAATCCAAATACATTGACATTTTGAGTGCCTTGCTACAAGGCATATCTTTCAATTCTTTAATCATTCTCAAGTCTTTCTTCTCTGAGTTATGTCCAATTTCTCAGTGTTTCTCTTGACGTATAGATGCCTAGCAGAAATTGCACTACTGTCAGATATATTTTTTCTAATTCGGCTTGGTATTCGTTTTTTTCTACACCCAAAGTGTGTATTGGTACCACACCTATGGACATGGCCTGCACTCAACTTGCTATCAACCACAACCCATTTTTTGGAACCTATGTGGCTTCCCCATACACATCTCCCAATCCTACATCCCTTTTATGCTGAAATATGGCTTCTACTTGCCCATATCAAAACACATATAGGTTATTTTCACTCTCCTTTGTAAGCAATGAAGATCTCTAACTATTGTCCTTTTTTTTTTTTTTTTTGTCATGTATCAGGACTATATGTTTGTGTCATTTGAATGCTTTATCAGTAATAAGGGTATATTTTCTTCTACACCATTGATAAAAAGGTTAAGCTGAACAGGACCAAGACCTGAATCCTGTTAGGTCCTCACTAAAAAGATACTTTTTTGATGTTAATTTAATACTGTTAATAATGAACCAAGATCATTGTTCCTTTTGTTCCTGCTATGTTTAAAAAATGTCCCTTTTTTGCCCTTCCTTCAACTGGCTACTGATTGATCCATGTTCAGTTTTCCTTTTCTTACCAATTTTTGAGAATTCTTATTTCTTATTTACATCACTTTCTATCCGGTCACCCTCTCTCTGAGCATGCACACGTGTGTGCGCACAATAATTGTTTGCACCTATTTCCAGGCTAATTTTCTAATATCATACCTTTCTGGTTTTGAGTGTACCTTTTTCTGGGACTAGTAAACAATCACAAATAGCTCCTCATTACCTTGCATGTTCTGCTCACAGTCTTTCTTCTGGATAATGATGTACCTCACAATCACATTGTGCAGTCCAACTACAAAGCCAATTAATAAACCCAAAAGAAAAGAAATAATACCATCGTGGAGGTGAAGGAGAGGCTTGAGAAAGGAAAGGAACAGGTCTTCTAAAGTGAGGAACAAAACCTGCCATTTACAATAAAGTGAGCAGCTTSCCACAGAAAAGAGGAAGAGAAGGAGGGAGAGCAGGAGCTGAGAAGAGTTGTCACAACGCACATGACTTGTCAAGGAAAGCTCTAGTTATACCTGGAAATAAATAATAATTTTTTTAAAAGCCTATAAACATACCACCCCTTGAAAAGGGAAAAAGGGCTTAGCACCTGAAATGAGACTTAATCAGCTAAACGTGTTCAGGACCCCTAAGGCATAGCTGTATGCTTTTCAGACTCTGAGTAACATCAGAAATACCATGGATGTCAACTCACATTCTAATGGAGGCTCAGTTAATTGGCAAAATTGGTCTGAAGTAGTTTTAGCCCAACTTATATCATCCTAAAGGGCTATAAAAAATTATATGTGCAAAAATATACAAGCTAGGTTTTTTTACCAATACAGAGCTGTGCCTGCATCAGGAGCATTTTGCTGGTATGTATGGCAGCATACCTGCAGCAGAAAGGCACTTTGAGCACAGGGCTGGTCGAAATGTCAGCTGGTAGATGCCTTTTCCCTGACATACAGATTTAGGACAGATGCCTGATATATCGATTTAGGTACCCTGCTTGAGACTGTGCTGGCCGTAAAGCCGGAGATGGACACTTTGCAATCAGAACACATACATTAATATACGTCAGCAAATGCTTGAGACAAATTATGAAGAGGTGTAATAAGGGTAATAATGAGTGTTGCAAATAGCCAGGAGCTGTGACATGGCTGCGCTTTATTATACTGAAAGAGCTTTCTAATGAGGATGAAGTGAGCATCATTTAATCAGCTCAATTTTTCTTACCAAGCACATTAGCCCATTGGGACAAACCTGCTTGCACGATTTAATAAAGCACATTATAGACAAGAATTATATTCAATGATGTTGCAACCTATAAATTCAAATGAAAAATGAAGTTAAAGTTTGGAGAGAAGATTTGGTAAAACTTAATCATTTACTCCATCTGCCATTAAAACCTTAGATTTATTGGTTTTAATTAAGCATCCTAACTATCCCCCAATCCAGCAAGCCATCCTTTATCTATCTTAAGATCATGAGAGCAAGATCAGCAGTCTACAAAGAGGCATCATCAGTGCACAGGGAAAGATATTAGAATAAGGTATTATTGTGTCTCTTGCTTATTACAGGGTTAGTGAAATTTCATTAAGAAGAAAACTAACACCCCCACACACCCCTGCAAAAAATCCCACAGTGTAAAAAGATAAGGGGAAGGGAACAAAACTTCCCATAGCATAAAGAAAAACTACTCAGAGTTGTAGGACTTGAAGAGGAATGGAGGACACTTTGCATTTTAAAGTTCTCAACATCTCACAGGGTTGCTCTGAAACAGAGATGTCACTGTAAAATACAAATTGCTTTGAAGATAGATGGGCCAGCTTTCACTGTATGTAGAAGCAGAAGAATGGCAGTTGTATTCTAGTTCAGCCCCAGAGGAAATATATAAAAAATTGAATACTGTGTGCAGTTCTAAGTTGCTTAATCTCCAAAACGATGCTCTGGTGTTGGGAGAGGTTCAGGGAAGGGTATCACAGGGATCAAATCTCGGGAAGGCTCCCGTAGTTTTGGCTGAAGGAACAAGCAGGCCAAGATCATCCCTCTGAAAAGACACAAATAAGAAGGAGTAAGGGGAAATAATCCGGATGTAAAAAATCATGATGGCACAAAGAGGGTGAAGAAGGAGCAACTCTTTCTTCCAATACAAGAACTAGGAGACTACAAATACAGCTAACAGGAACTTAGTGCAAAACAAAACTAGAAATAGTAGTTCACACAATGATGGTAGGCTTGGGACACTTGCTGCCAATGGAAACTGTAAAAGCTTTAGCACAGCTGGGCCCTGATCTTTGACTGGGCAGTGCTTTTACACAGACCGTCACAATTAGCAGGAAAAAATAAATAAAAGAGGCCTCATTTCCTAATCTATTGTGGCTTGGTTGAATTTCAGAGGAAAGTAAAGGATCTCAGCACAAGTTGTCACCCGAATCAGCCTTAATACACTAATACCCTTTAATGTACCAGCCAAAGAGATACTTAGGAAAAGGCAGTAGTTCCCAAAGGGTTATTCAATACTAACCAGCACTTCTTTATTCTCTCTTGTCATCTTCAGCAATATTGCACATTTTACCAATGTCCTTTCATTGCCTTAGAGGACTGTAACGTGGGATTTTAGGAGTACTCTTCAGCGCTCCCTGCCAATGACCAGCTGTCTACCACGTGGAAGGCAGCTGTTTCCTAGAGTTTCATTCTGTGCCTAACAAAGTAATGGACAGCTGATTACTATTTTTTTCCTACTTTGGTTAGGAAAATCTGGATTCCAATTACTGCAACAACTTGGAATTAGACAAAATGTGCATACTTGAAAAATGTTTTGTTCCTATAGCTGCGAGACTCGGCTAGGTTTTTTGGAGACCAGAGGTATGAGGTAGAGCACAGAATATATTTCATAAGCTGTTATCCAGAGGTTTGGTGGGATGCAGGTCTCCTTCCCTTGTCCCCGCCACACCGTTCATGTCCCCTGGCCTGCCAGGGAGCATTGGGAGCTGCTGTCAGTGGGATCCAGCCCACGGCAGCCCCAGGCAGGAGCGGCATGCTGGACGGGAGGAGCAGGAACCGCCTGGGAGCTCAGGGCACTGCTTCTTCACTTGCCTTCAGCCTCCCTCTTGCACTGTCCCCCCGGCTGTCCCCCAGCCCTGCAGGCAGCAGGGGTAGCCAGAGGACAGCAGCAGATTCCCAAATGTACACCTAGGGGGAAGGAAAGATACTAGTCTCTTCTTTCCTGTAATGAAACAGCCCTTAATACCTAACAGCTCAGCTGAAACCCACCGGATGCCGTACTTGGCTGTGGAAACCTTGGGCTAAACCTCTTACAATGCACTTACACGGTTTCAGTCAAAAAGTCTGCAATGCAGTGAAACTGGGGACAGGATAAAGTAAAAGTAATTTAATATCAGAGGTCTGCTTGGCCCCCTGCATGGCATAAGGAAAGGAGAGGGCTTCTGCTGGGCTTTTGCACGGACAGGGAAGGTGCCCTGGCWTTGCTGCAGGGCTGAGGGGAGCAGGGAGGAAACACAGCCATTGCTACACGCACACACACATGGACAGATGTGCACACAGAACACGGCTCTGGCCACCTTCCTCTGGGGGGAAGATCCTTGGGATGTCCAAGGTCCCTGGTTTCTGGGTGAGGCAGTGTCTATTSAAGACTGACAAGAAGAGAGCTAAGTTCTGCGCCTAGCCTATGCTGTGCATGCAGATGTAGCTGAGGAATTAGGCTGGCAGTTCAGAGTAGGCAAAGAGGACCCAGAAGGAGTAGAATGTAGGTTGCCTGCAGGTGTCTGAGTCTATGGTTCAATATTTGGAGCTAAAAATGCATATGGGATGTGTCAGAGAGAGAACATTATCCCTGGACCTGGAAGACACACTTTTTCTGTATCCTTGAGTAATTCCCCTATCTGTATAGCAGGGATAATACCACTTAATACACATGGGACTTGTCAAGGTGAATTCATTAAAAAATCTGAGGTAGCCAGATACTGATGTAATGACCTGCTCTTGAGGTATTTGAGGTGGATAAAAGAAGGTCACAAGTATTCRGAGGCAGAACTTGTTAAAAAAGTGCATAACCTGTCATTCACTCACACTGAAATATTTTGAGGTAATGGATCAATTTTTTCAGAAGTTCTGTGGGAAATCATAATATTTCAGTTTGCCTTTAGGATATGTTGAATCACAAGTTATGATATCACTATATTCAATATATTTTGTTCTATCMAAAAAAATGAGAGAGTTCAACTGTTTGTCCCCGTGTAAGATGAAAACAAACTTTGAAAATCTCCATGTTTTTCTAATGGAAGAGAGAGTCTATTTATTTTTAGCTTTACCTGGCAGATGTAGTGGAGGTACTGGCTGAGAAAGAACGGTGGCTTCTTGGAGATCTATCCATGCTCAGCTGCAATGAAAGTCATGTCAAAAGCTAAAGGTATTACATTCATGTACCGTGCCAAGTGCAGACTCCCTGAGGAACTGGATAATACCTTATGCTCTGTGTGTAGATATATACAAAAGTCTGTTAATGAAAAGATCATGAAGAAAAACATCTGCAGCCAAAGCTGTCAAGTGCATACACTCTTCCTGGAAGCGACACTTCCCTGCACCTATGACTCCGGGTTGCCAGCTTCCAAATATCCAGTGTAAAGCTAGAGGAGAAATGGAGCTATGCACTTTGCATCAATATGCTGATCATTTCTCAGCATGAAAACAGAAATGCAGAGGAAAAGCACTTGGCATTAAACCTTGAAAATGCAATGTCTACTGTGGAGCCAAATACGGAAAGTTGTTGATTTGGCTTTATTCAACACCACATGTGAGGAAGGTACACATCACTTCAGTTTCCTCTCCTACCCATTCCCTCTTCCTTCTGGTGGGTGTCACAGACCCCGTCTCACAGTGAGCACTGTGCTCTTCTCTCTGCTAAGCCAGCACCTGTTGCTGAAACAGAGTACTGCCTGGCTGGCATGCTGCAAATGCACACGTTTGTCAGCTCTTGATTGCAGRCAAAATACTATGTCAGGATTTCAGAACAGAAATAACCCTGCAAGATTATGTTTATGTCTGAGAATGAAGTTGCTTAGTTGAAGTTAAAGGTGAATGTAAATGAGTAGGACATAATTAACCAAATTCTGATTTTATCGGTACATTCCTTCTTCTGCTCATATAATATTACAGACTGGAAGGGAGAGGAGAAATCACGTTAGATCATAACCTTCTCTTTGTCAACATAGATAGCTTCCTGTAGCACATCTACCATGTTTTTCCTACTAGTGTTGTAATTGTCCCAAGGAACTCTATCACCTCTTCCAGGAAAATAATCTCCACCTGAATGGATTGCACTTTGAAAAAGTAAGCAATAAAAAAGTTTGGATTTTGTTCTCTTTTGTTTTTTACTTTCAAATTCATTAGAAGGTAGATGGAGGTGAAAGAAAGGCCATACTTAACAGAAGGAAAGCATGTAACAAATGACACATTGAAGGCTGATATGTTAATGCCTTTTTTCTTCTTTTTTTTGGCTCTGGTTCTCACAAATGCAATTGYTTCCAGAAGCTTATCAACATTAATATTAACAAAAAAAGAGTTACAAAGCTGACCAAAGGAAAACTTCTTTTGAATAATAATTAGTCAAGTTCAAGCTCTTATATCATGTTGAAATACTCTCCAGACTACCGTACTAGGCTGAATATATAGTAAGACTTTATCCAAGAAGCCTTACTAAGAGCTTCTATCTCAGAATTTAGAGCCTGTAATAATTCACTTGCTTAATATTAAATTACTTCCTTGGAGTGGATTTACTGAACATCCTCTCTAAGAGACCCAGTAATACCCCCTGACAGGCAGCGTGGGGCTGTGCAGCGGCCACTCTCTGCAGAGCTGCAGCGCTTGCCAAGGGTAGGATTTGCTGGGGGATCCCCTGGGCTGGGGGAGCCCCTGGGCTGTGGGAAAGGAGCAGCTCAAGGAGGAGGAAAGCCAGGGATGCCTCCCTCATCTGCRAGAGCCAAGGCTGTTGCATAGCGTCAGAGGCTGTGGTGAGGAAGACCTCAGGCAGCCTAGGAGGGTGGGGGGGCAATTGCAGAGCCACAGAGAGGACTGTGTGTCAGGGTGAATTTGGGCCAGAGGAAGTCAACAGAGGCAATCTGAAAAGTATATCTTCGAGGGTTCTTGAAGTGCAGAAGAAATTTCAGAGGACAAAGAACGACAGACATGGTTTCTACCTTCAGAAAGGGAATAAAGGAAGCCCTTGAGAATTTTGGAGAAGTCAGCATAATTTCAGTACCTGAGAAGATCCTGGAACAAATTATTACATGATTGACTTATAAGCACCTGGAGAATAACAAGGTGATAAGAAACAGCCAGCATGGATTTGTGAAAAACAAATCATGTCAAACCTATCTGATTTCCTCTCTTGCTAGGCCTGCTGGATAAGAGGAGAACAGTCACTGTGACTTCTTCAGTCGGGCTTTTGACACAGTCCTGTATAATGGTGTCCAACGTTTCATAGCACAGTGGGAGATGGCCTGGTTGGAATTACTGTACAGCAGATACATTGCTTGAAAAAATAGTCAGAATGATTCACATTCTTATCAACACTTTCTATCAAACCTGACAAGCATTTTATATGGGCTCCCGCAGGGGGCTATCTTGGGCCAGTTCTGTTCAATAATTTCATTAGCAGTTCAAATGATGGAATAACATATATACTAATTTGCTGATGACACCAGGCTGGGAGAGGTTGCAAGCTCTGAGGAGGACAAGTTTAGAATTTGAAATGATCTTGACAAATCGGAGAAATGGCCTGTAATCAATAAGATGAAATGAAATAAAGACAAGTACAAAGTACTGCACTTAGGAAGGAAAAAATCAAATGCACAAATATACGCTTGGGGATATCGATAGAGGAGGATCTGGGATTACTCTGCAGAAAAGGACCTGGGGTTACAATGAACCACCATCTTAACATGAGTCAAAAGCAGGAAGCTACTGCTCAAAAAGAAAAATATCATGAGATGTATTGGCAGGAGTGTCAGATAAGATATGGGAGTTAATAATTTGGCTGTTCTCAGTGCTGCTGGAGTACTGTGTCCAGCTTTAGCTCCCTCCTTTGAGAAAAGAGGGTCCACAGAAAAAGAGCAAGAATGCAAAAATTCAGACACCCTGACTTCTAAGGAAAGGCTCAAATACATGGTTTGTTTTCTTTAGAAAATGGAAGATAGAGGGGATATAATAATTGTCTTAAAATGAAAAAAAACCCCAACCTTTTAATTGGACAGTGATTAACTATATTTCTTGTCTATTGAAAACAAGACAACAGTTAAATTTACAGTAATGCAAAATTATGTTATATATTAGGAAACATTTTCCAGTTCTCGGGCTAGTAAGACACTGGAAAAAACTTTTAAGGAAAGCTTTTATATAACCTTCACCGGAGGTTTAAGAAGAGGTTAGACATGTCTCTTAGGAGTGGTGTGAAAATACTTGGTTCTGCTGTAAAGCRGGAGTTTGACTTAAAAGTTGTCTTGGAGTTTCTTTTAGTCTTGCAATTGTATAATTTTTGGGAAGCCTTTCCTGATAGTCTGCCTACATTTTTAAATGTGTACTCCATTGTCTTTCATCCTGAATAATTCTTTTCCAAACAGATACATCACCACCATGTTTCCAACAAAAGATGCTTTGATTTAGAGATCTCACTGAAGTCAGTGTCGGAAATCCTGCTGACTCTAACTGCTGCCTCAAAATGGGGTTTTCAGGAGACAAGTTCAAAATGACTTTACTTTAGTGACTGTGAAAGGCTGTGATTTAAGCTCTCTTCAGAAAATATATTATGTGATCCCTGCTACCTGGCTCCTGCTAGAGAGGAGATGTTGGTATTTGTATCCGACAAAGCTGGGTTGAGCTAACTCCTGTTAGAACTGCTAATGGTCCATTATATTATTTAAAGAGTGCTACAGACTGTTTATCTGATGCTGTTAACTGGTTATATTTCATTTGCTAATCACATCAAGTAAAAAAAAAAGTCATATTTTTTCATTACACCAACTCCCTAGGTTAGTCGCTTGCTCTAGGCTAATCCTGTTAGAGCTGCATCTTGGCAGAGGCACTTCTGGCAAGGGAAAGTCCAGAGACAGGACAAAACTTTATTTGTCCTGCCAACCATGGTCTTGGCTGAGATTACAAGGTTATTAAAAACTGTATAAGCAGCCAGCAAAGTGCAAACGTCCATTGCACAGTTTTGCAGATAAGTGGCTTGCTAGTAATGCTGTCCTGGATCGTGCACAATATCCAAAACAATAGTAGGAGACCCTGCAGGACTCCCACACTGTGACAGAGCATCAAACCTGATCTACGGTCATACCTAAAATTCAAAAGATAATGTGGGTAATTCCAGCGAGAAATCCAGGCAGACCCAGTAATTCAGTGGGTACCAACAAACCACCTTGCAACATATCAAGTAAAACTTAGCTGCAAAGGATGCAAATTCTTCATCCATATGCATTCAGAAGAAGGCAACTTGGCCTCCCTCAAATGCATTTGGCCATAGCGATCTGGGATTTTCTCCGCCAGAAGCTGGCTTGCAGTAACCACCTCTCCTGGCACCTCGCTGCCCTCCGGAGGTGAGTGCAGACTTGCGTCTGCCCCAACACCGAGTGCACCTTGGTGCCAGGCACACAAGGGTAGCAATGCTCGGGAATTCCCTAGGAGTCGGTAGACTTCTGCCTGCAATTTGCCATAACTGTGTTAATATATTAAGTCCTAGAAGGCTTGCAAACCTTTTTTCATCGCTTTCCCTAGGCCACATTGCCCTGGGAGAGATCTGCACAAGCAGCCACTACTTTGCTGTGTTTCAGATGGGCCTCCAGGCAACCTGAAATCCCATTTCAGTCAAGGGACTTTCAGCTGCAGAACACGTCCTCTCCCTCTCTGCTTTGCCAGAAAAGAGAGGTGATAGTCCTCTGGGCACGCAGCTTAGTCTGTCTTTTCTTGAGGCTGAAGCTGATAGCTGAAGGTTTGGTTTTAATTTTTATCAACTCACTTGCTATATATACATATGTATATCTTTGTGTGCATGTGTGCATCTTGTTCAGAAGATCTTACCCCTTCCCCTGTTTATTTTAACTTATGAAATAAGTAACTCTAAAAGTTTTATAAGTAAACATTGTAGATCCAACGTAGTGGTTTGGATAGAGAGGCTGCAGCCAGTTTGAAAGGCAATGGCAGCGCTGTAGTCTCCTGGGGTGCCCTGTAGCTCTCAAGGCTTTGGGCTCAGGGGTGCTCTGAAAACACGCTCGCATGACTGGCGCAAGTGTATTACTGGTGGGGTGTGCTGAAGTCGGTGTTTCAGAAAATCCGATCTGCCTGTGTTTGTCAATTCAGCAGAAATACAAGGCTGTACAGCCCTTTTTCTTTATATTCATATGTCAGCATTCAGGAAAGCCCACAGCAGCTTGGTGGGCTTGTTGGTTTGTGGGCAGCCCCATGGGGTTTATCAGTGCCGTGGCTACACAGGCAGCGTGAGACATAAACCATGAAGAGGTGCGCTTGTGTGTTTCCCAAAACGTCAAAGGCCTTCTGTAAAATGCTCAGGGGGATGGATGTATGGTACGAGAGCAGCCTTCCCCTGCATACAGACCTAGCTAAATCCTTGTTCAGAACCCTTTACTTCATTAGCCTTTGAGGATTTATTGACCTTATCAAGTTCTTGTAAATGAATGACTCGCTTTATTTTTTTTAGCAGATGGCTGAGACTATTAGTGAACCGGTTTATAGTGTTTGACATGCAGGATTAACTTCTCTCTGGGGGCTGAAGCTGTTAAGAAAAATCCTTTTTTTTTCCTTAATCTAATATTTACTTTTCCTGATGCACAGGTATTCTTACTAATCACTCTAATTATATAATTTAGAGTAGCCGAAGCCTGCTTTGTTAGCCTCCTACCTGACAGCACGTTGTAGGTATTGCCTAGCAAAGAAGCCACCCCTGTGTTACTCTGAGCTCTGCAAGTAGAAGAGAACCATGATTCTTATAGATGACTTATAGAATCATAGAGTGGTTTGGGTTGGAAGGAACCTTTAAAGGTCATCTAGTCCAACCCACCTGCCGTGGGCAGGGACATCTTCAACTAGATCAGGTTGCTCAGGGCCCCGTCCAACCTGACTTTGAATGTTGCTAGGGATGGGGCATCTACCACCCCTCTGGGCAACTTGTTCCAGTGTTTCACCAACCTCAGCATAAAAAATGTCTTCCTTATATCTAGTCTAAATCTACCCTCTTTTAGTTTAAAACCATTCCCCCTGTTAAAAGGCCCTGTTAAAAAATTTGCCTCCCTCTTTCTTATAAACCCCCTTTAAGTACTGAAAGGCTGCAATAAGGTGTCCCTGAAGCCTTCTCTTCTCCAGGCTGAACAACCCCAACTCTCTCAGCCTTTCTTCACAGGAGAGGCATTCCATCCCCCTGATCATTTTTGTGGCCCTCCTCTAGACCTGCTCCAACAGATCCATGTCTTTCTTGTTCCAGAGCTGGACGCAGTACTCCAGGTGGGGTCTCACCAGAGCAGAGCAGAGGGGCAGAACCACCTCCCTCGACCTGCTGGCCACGCTTCTTTTGATGCAGCCCAGGGTATGGCTGGCTTTCTGGGCTGCGAGCACACATTGTCGGCTCATGTCCAGCTTTTCATCCACCACTACCCCCAAGTCCTTCTCGGCAGGGCTGCTCTCAATCCCTTCATCCCCCAGCCTGTCTTGATACCAGGGGTTGCCCCAACCCAGGTGCAGGACCTTGCACTTGGCCTTGTTGAACCTCATGAGGTCCACATGGGTCCACTTCTCAACTTAACTATTTTGATTATTTATGGTTATCATATGACAGTATATAAGTTTTACAGATTTCAATACTTATTTCAGAATATTAAATGTGACCTAGTCCAACTCCATGTTTATTTTTATTCTTCCTTTAAAATACAATAAAAGTGTAATAATAGCATTTCTTCATCCAAATTTTCTGAATATTTCTGCAGTCACCCATGGACTCAAAACCAGGTGGGGGGGAACCATTCTGTTCTGGTTTTATAAGAACCTGAAAAGTTATAAGCAGAGAGAAATATTATATAACCAATCTTCAATTTAAAAAAAAGGCTGTAAGCAGAAAAAAGTCCACGGATATGAGTTATATCACCCAGAAAATGGTCTGAATGGGAATGAATGAAGTGACATCATTTCAGTATGACACAAGATCATAATAGAAAAACAAAAGACTGTGTAGAATTCCCAAAGAATCTAACAACATTGCCAAAAAGGTCACGTAATGAAAGATGAAACTGAATGCAAGACAGATAGTTACTGTTAAATTAACTGATAGAAATGCAAGGCAGAAGAAGGCCGCATCTACCTCAGTACTACAGTACTTTAAATC
Source organism: Phoebastria nigripes (assembly GCA_035582835.1). Classification (NCBI taxonomy): domain Eukaryota; kingdom Metazoa; phylum Chordata; class Aves; order Procellariiformes; family Diomedeidae; genus Phoebastria; species Phoebastria nigripes. The sequence goes on along the minus strand of JAYKAV010003090.1, from coordinate 172,381 downwards.
AAATCATGAGAGAATACGAACATCACCATGGATATCTCATTGAAAAAGTTTCAACAGGAAATAAGAAAGCAGATCAAATAAATGTTAAGCTGTATTAAGAAGGTGACAAAGAATAGTACTAAATCAAAAGACCAAATACTTTTGCTGCAGGTCACTGAAGCCCCATTAACTAACCTAGAAGGAGGTCTCTAGGATGCATAGTTTCAAATATTACAGCTAAAAACATTACAKCTAAAACCAGAGAAAAGGATAATACCAAAAATATGCATAGGATGTATTCTCCCATATAAGGAGGTCTTGTAAAAGCTAGGACAGACAAATGAGCAAGCATATAATACAGAAAATAGGACAGCAACTGAAGTCTACTACTGACACTTTCAAACTTAAGAAAAGCAACCACCCTCRTAGAAATGAGAAAATCCTCAAAGACAATTCTTCTCCATGCATTATACAACTATCGTGTGGAATTCACTGCCACAAACCGCTCTTGAAACCTTGACAAGAGTTAGATACTTCTGTGAGGAATAGAGCAAGTGGCCTTTATCGCTCCCTGATGCACTGCCACGGGATGGGGAGAGGCTCTGCTCTTGTACCACAGTCCYTTACACATCACAGCTGCCAGCAGCCTTAATGAGATTAACTGCTGTTGTATTAGCCAGGATGAAAAATGCACGGGGCCTATATGCCTTCCTGCTTTCCATGGCTTGCCTTGCAATGAAGAACAGAATTCCTCTACACATGCAGTAGTGCCTAACCTCCTTTTTGGAGATACAAAGCTTAAAACCAAACATGCTGTGCCAATCCAGTTTGCTGCTGGCCATCACTGGAGGCAAAAACTGGATACAATTGGTCTAATGGGGTATATTGCAACTCCTCAGGTTTCTGCCAAGCATAGTTGTCATTTACTCTTCTGGGAGGAGATGGGAGTATATAACCACTTAGTCATTGCATATTCTCTTTGAAATTTTTTCTTCTAATATTCAGATTGCTGAAGCCTGGTGTGAATTTTAAATTAAGGAACTAGTGGGGAGAATGCATTTCTTTTTGTTAATGGCTTTTCCTTTCAAGCCACATTATTATTCAGTTGCCATGGTTTATCTGATTTTGTAAGTACCCAGGGAGATATGACAATGATTGGGCACTTAGAAATACACTGATAGATAGACATAGTATATCTGTGAAGGGTAGAATATCAACATTTTCCATGTTGGTGACCACCCACTGCCTTGGTCAGCTAAAATCCGGACCCTTTTTCCCTTATATGTTGAGTATATTGGATAATTGCCAAGAAATGTTACTTTCTACAATAAAATTATTTACTGTTAAAATTCCTACTTAACCAGAAGAGAACAGATACCCAGCAGAACTATTTCTTCTCTAGAGGCAAACATGTATCTTTAAAGTAAAGAACAAATTTTGGTTTCAAATGTAATCTTCCCAGTGCTTGCTCATTTGTGTTGCTCTTCCTTTAAAAGCTGCTGTGTGTTAACTCTCCTGCACTCATTAGGAAAGCATATATGCAGTAAAGCTCTGTGCACTTCATTTCCCACAGCCATCTCCAGAGCCCACTGGTCCGCTGCAATCTCAACATCTTATTTACAAGTCCTCTGGTGTGGGGAAAAAAMCTCAAAAGAGGATGTTTGTATTTCAACCTGGATATGTCTGTAGTGCCCAAAATCCAACACGCTCCACCCCAAACAGAGCTTTTGTCAGCTCCGACAAGAGTGCCACCTCCACAACACAGGTCTTCCTGCACCAAGTTGCAGGAGGGATGCTCTCGGCAGCCTTGTCTGCCACCATCTCACGTTGGTCTTAGAGGCACCAAGATTTTCTGGACTATCATCGAATGTTATTAAATGCACTACAATAACCCAAACTAGTGCAAATTAGGGCATGTGCCTAGAAGATGCTGTACCAGGCTCTGGCTGGCTGTGCAAGCTGAAAAGCAACTCATTTAACAAGCTCAGTTCTCCATCTGGCCTTTTGCCTACATATTTTGAAGAATTTTTACCTTCCCAAAACGCTCCTTATGTCAAGCTTGACATGTATATTTGTGTCCCATGCAGCCAACCTGCTCTTTTGCTGGGTGGACTCTTATCACGATGAATAACATGATCAATTGTCAAGCAAAAATAGGATCCAGCCCTGCACACATCTACTGCCACGTGTGTGAGTGCCACTGCAGAGCGAGCTTGCTCCTGCAAGGGGGTGGGCACCACGCTTCTGGCCTCGCCGCATACTTGGCCTAACTTGAAGTACTTCAGTTGTGCTTCAGGCTCAGAGGAATAACTTGTGTGGTTAAGCCATAAGCTTGTCTTTTAGAGCATTATTGCTCATGGCAGATTGCTCAAGGTCTTGCAGGATCAGTTCCACAAGGGTGCAGGCTGTGCAGGTGAGCAGAAATGAGTGTAGCAGTGAGGTTGCACTGCGTCCTGGGATTTTGAATGAGAGCATTGCTTCAGCCTGCACACAAAGTGGAAACAGTTTTGTTTTGTAAATGATAAAAAATCACATCATTCCAAAATATCTGTATTAAGTACAAACACTATATACTGAGGTAACCACTATCAGACTACCCAATACTGATCTGCTGTGTTTTTATAGGAGGGGGGTGTATGCTTTCAGGTGCATTCACATGTGTTTATATAGGGGTTTTATACCTATTTTCATCCATCCACCCCCATTTGAATAAAAGATTTATAGTAACCCACTGTGCGTGTGGCTTTCATGTTATCCTGTAAAATTATTAGGATGATCTGGTATTTCTTAGTATGATTTACTTCCTAGAATTGCAACCACATTAATGCACTTTTTATATCTTTCAGCTTTAATCACTAAGATTAAACTAAAAGCAAAGGCAAGTAATTATAAATGTAGGAATATGATGCATTATAATCCATAGKAGAAAAATAGTTTACGAAAATCTCCAATAATAATATATTTTCTACTTCAGATCTAATTTATTAAAATTCAATCACTCTTCTGCTTGTAATATGCTTCTTCCTAGACTCTAATTACTTTTAAGCTCAGTGAGGTATCCAGTTGAGACAAAAACTCTCTCTCTGAATCCATCTTATATCAGCAGAAATATGGCCTATAATATTATACAGGCACAGACCCCTTTGGCTACAATGGCCTTGCAGAAGCCCGCATTCATCCTTGCAGGAGGAATTACAGAGCTCGTGGCCCCCTCACTTTCCAAATGGTTCAAGAGAGACTGCAAAAGACACAGGCAGTGCTCTTGGTTAGACTTGGAAGGTGATCCAAGCTTTTGCCAATAGAGCAAAAATCTACCTTGTTCTTGATCAGGCAAAACTTTAAAAAATAATGTTCTTGTAATCTGTGGTGCATTTCAGGCTCACATCCTTTCTCTGCCAAGTCAATTAAAAATAGGTACTGCTGCACTGGAAAGAACTCAAAGAAAGGCAACAAAGACTTATAATTACAAAGTAGACCCATGGCCTCCAGGGCAAAATAAAATAAACTTAATGCAGGACATACAAAGCCAGCACAGAAAAGCAGCTCCAAAGAGACAGCATAAGGTATCCAGAAGGTAACATCAAAAGAAAGAGCAGGAATTGTTTCAGGTAGCCAGAGTCAAGCCTTTTAAAAGAACCTGTTTTGTTAAACCCTGGGATTGTGAGGGATGGAGTTATTTAAACAGCTGAGAGGGTGATTTTCAAAGGAACCTTGGTGAGGCACTGGAACCAGGTGCTCCAAGCCCGATCAGGTAAAACACAAAAGGTAATACAGCGTTATAGTAATAGAGGGACACAACATCCTGTAGTACTGGAAGGAGGTTGATTACATGGCTGAAGTTAACAGAGGGTCAGAGAGCTTGCCTTAGAAATGGAAGTTAAAAAAGCTAAATAATGGATACTGCAGGGAAGCAAAAAAAAGAGCATCTCAGCTGGTTACTGGTTTCTAGGGACATAAACTACTGTACAGAGTTTAATTAGGGATATAGGATGGAGTGATGTGCTGAGGCATCAACTTGAGCGCTTTGCTTCTGCAGGCAACTGTGACAAAACCTCATTAGTAGTTGTATCAACACACATCCTTTAAGTACTTAGTTCTCATGCCCCCCCTTAATTCTTTAGTGTGATCCAAAAGGACTATGCAGAAAGATCATAGAATCATAGAATCATAGAATAGTTTGGGTTGGAAGGGACTTTTAAAGGTCATCTAGTCCAACCCCCCTGCAATGAGCAGGGACATCTTCAACTAGATCAGGTTGCTCAGAGCCCCGTCCAGCCTGACCTTGAATGTTTCCAGGGATGGGGCATCTACCACCTCTCTGGGCAACCTGCTCCAGTGTTTCACCAACCTCAGCGTAAAAAATTCTTCCTTATATCTAGTCTAAATCTACCCTTTTTTAGTTTAAAGCCATTCCCCCTTGTCCTGTCACAGATGAAGGCTTGAAAATGAGGATGGGCACATTTGAGCCACATGCAGGAACAGCAGCACCGTGAGGCTGAAGAGGAGCCTCACAAGGGGCATCTCCACCCATGCAGAGCTCCTCAAGCAGCAGCTATGGAGCTTCCCCCAGGCACGAGGGGATCTTCTGGGCACCTTATGCAGGGCAGCAAATCTGCAAAGGCCAGAAAGCTGACCAGAGCGTTGGCCAAAAGGGAAATGGCTGAAGAGAGGGGCGTGTGTGTCTTTGGCTTTGTCACTCCCACACTTAAGAGTAGTCTCCAACCTGGATTCACAGCTCAGACTCCTGTGCTGGTTGTCTGAACCAGCCTTTCCAAGCAAGAGCAGCTGAAAGGGGGAGGGAAAATGGTTGTGTGAAAGGAGTAGCAAGGTGGGAAAACGCTGAGAGAATGGGAAAGAGGAAATACAGGAGAGTGAGAGGAAACAGGAATCAACATCAATCTGTAGGTTAAGGGGTAGGAAGCTTATCTGGAAATGCCAGGTTTCTGTCCTCACCTAAATGAGTATTTAGCAGCAAATGCATTGCAGCTGGGGCTGGCATTCAGGCAAGTGTCCTTGCCACTCCACTGTTACAGAGTTATTCCTGCTCTCAAGGAGTACTTCCTTTTCCCACAAGCATTTCTATGAACACCCAGGAGCAGACAACAAGACTCTCCAGGGACTTTGCAGAAGAACATTTACTGCTCACTTGAGTTGCTTAAGCATAAACACCTAGTGCCAGATGAGTCCCTCACCTGCTCCTTTGGAGGAGTACAGACCTCCCGTAAGTCCTGTGGTGCATCTGCTGCCTGTGTGTTGATGTCCTGAAGACACCTGAGGGGTCTCAGGCCACCAAATCCTGTATCCCATCTCCAGTGACTGCTGGGAGCTGACACCAGCCCTCATGTAGACACCTGCATGCAGGGGCCTCAGTGTAAGTGTCTCTGAAGCTGAATCCCACGCTTCACCTTCCGAAGGCATTGGGCACCACTGGGCTTAGGTAGCAGCCGCACAGACAATTTTGGGACATACATTTGGGTGGCTACAGGGATAGTTTGATCTGGCACATCTCTACCTCTCTGTTGGTATAGACCTAAAGCACTAGACTATACACATMCCAGGGGAATGGACCATATAGCCCTGGATGGGAGGTAATAGGCAACATTGCCCCAGGGGATGCAACAGAGGAGTATCTCCTGGTACCACTCTAAGGTCCTGAAGATGTACTAAAGCTTCCGTTAGGCAGGAAAATGGCACATAAGGCTTCCCCCACCTGAAGGGTGAGATGCTCTATAGGGCCTTCTTTATAATAGGGGCAGGACTGTGGCCCTTTTGCACTGTAAGGTGGTAGTTAGTGAGAAATCAGTGTTGCAACTAACAACTAAGATGAATCTTTAATATAATCAGGACAACCAGAGAAAGAGGAAAGCATTTGTAGCAGGTTTCCATATGTGTGAAAGGAAGAAAGTTGTTCCTCAAGCTGCCAAAAAGACTTACTAAAAAACAGTGGTTGAACTGGGAGTTTAAGCTTCAGTTTCAGGTTTGAAAAGCCAGAGGGACTGTCCTGTCCCCAAGGGCAGGCGTCAGTGCCCAGCAGTCCCTGTGCTCATCAGTGCAAAGAGGGTGAGCAGGGGCACCAAGGGCACCCAGGAAAAAGCTAAGACTGTGGACTATCTATAAAGGACAATCTTGCACCTCTCAAAAAGCAGACCTTGTAGAGAGGATTTGCTGCCCTTTGCCTTCCCCAGATCCCTGCTAGCCCTGGCCAGGAGAAGAAAGGGGTAGGGAAGGTGTCTGGTGAGGCTGTTCATGTATTGGTGATCGCAGCAAACAGTTCATGTAGAGTACGGAAAGCAACAACCCACAGGGTTATGGAAACTTGGGGTATAGAAATATAGTATGGCAGCTGGGCATACACCCATGGTATGGAGCATATCCATCAGGGTCACTTGAGGTAGGTTTGCCCACATCTGGCTCTGTGGTTCTCAGCTCAAGAGAGCTACCAAGGGCAAATTAATGGGCTTCCCAAACAAGGAGGGCACGTTTTTCTGTAAGCTTCCCCTAAGAAGTGGAAAACAATGCATCTGTTTGTTCCTATGCCAAAGTTATCCAGAAAAATCACCCCACTGTCAAGACCATCACATTTAATTGAACAGCACTGGGGTTTTTTTAATGATCTTCTTGTCTCTCGGCTGTACCCTGGGGAAGATTTCTGCTACTGTTTGCTATACAGTCCTGAGACTGATCAGAGCAATCACATAACCCTCCCATTGCCTACATGTTAACACTCCAACAAATGCTGTTTTTTATTGAAATACCATTATAGCCTCTTAGTGACTTTCAAAAATTAGGTCATTGCCAGATCAATGCAGCTATGTTTACTTCATTTCAGGGATTGATTTTGGTGCTTTAGGAGGATAAGCAAATGGCTGATAGTAGTTGACTCTCTTTGGCATTGCAGCATTGAGCATTTTGACTGTAGGCTGAACTAGTAAATTTCTGCACCTTTTAAATTTCATTTCTAAACAGTCTTAGGGCAAAATTTTTACTCCCAACCTGCAAATGACATTTTGCTTCTGGTACTGTTCTTTTATATGCCGAGAACTCCCATTGATATACAGAAAAGACAATATTAAGTCAGGAGCCATGCTGTAGATCTGAGAAATGGTATTGCTCTTACGATGCCCTTACATGCTGTGAAATGCCTGTGTAAGACAGTGGCACACAGCATTCGGGTTTACCATCACTCAGCGGCTTCCGTAAGAGATGTGCTCCGCTTACAAGTAAAAAATGTTCCAGTTACCAGCCCTGCGGGCTCAGACTGGGCTCTGCGGTTCAAGCTGCCGTCTTTCCTTCTCACATGCCATCACTAGTGACAAAGTGCCATGAGTCATTTCAGCCCTCAGAGTCACTTATGTACATCTGTTTTCCTGCGGCCCAGAAGCAAAAATGTTAAGATTCAGTAAATGACTCAGCTGATGATGTTTTACAATGAAAAGCATCCGGCTAATATCCCATCATGGTGCTGGCTGTTCTGGGATAACAGGACCAAAACTGTGTAAAAAAAAGTAGTTTTACCACTCCAGGAAGCACTGATGACCCTAATATACAGGCTGTGTATATGGGAAAGCATGGTATTATATACAGTTGCTTTTCAGAACAGTATAAGGCTAGTGGCTGCCAAGTTGTTGTATCATCCTCCTTGGCTATGGCATGTCCCCTTTATGGATTGTTGCCTTCATCCTGTGGGTCAGTTGTAGGGAGAGGCCCCTGCTCTTGCGTGGAGACCCTCTGCTGCCCGCAGGGAGCCAGGCAGGCACTGCGGGCTTTGTGCCTGCAGGCCACCTCCAGAGCATGCCCACATACAGAGGCATCCTGCTGCCTTCCTGGTCCACCACGCAGTGCTAAGAGGCCTCTCCTGCAGACATTTATCCAACAGAAATGAGGCTTTTCATCTGACCTGTCTTTATTATTATTATTGTTTATTTTGCCACACARTACCTGGAGGTGCAAAATATATTTAGTTGGAAAAAAATAAGGGTTTATGGCATTCTGAATAGCTTCCCATAAAAAAAAAAATTCATTTCTGAGAAGACATAAAAGTCCTGAATCTCTCATAAATCACCCCAAGACACTTTTGTTATAAAGCAATTGAGAATCCAGAGCCTCTTAACCTTCTTTTAGCCCTATTTTTCATCACATCTCCTACAGCTGAAGAAAGTCCTGCTTGTGGTAGGGTATCATATTTAATGCATTACCCTATATGCCCTTGCTGGACCTCAACACTCACTTTCCAGTACTTTCCAAGGTAATACAATTTATGCTTTCTTTGAATCTCTTCCAATGCTAGGCTTTTTTTAATAAACCACAGTCAGCCTTAGGAGGTCCAGCTTTAACAGAAGTGATTCAATAGCTACTCGATTGCTGTGGGCTTCTTCAAACAGTGCTTGARAGGGAGGATGTGGTGAGACTGATAATGGGATATAGCATCATTTACTTCCAAGCTGCCAGCTTGCGACCAATGTTCTTGAGGCCACTCTCATTGGAAAAACTATGTGAAATGTGCTTGTAGCCACCTTCATTTTCTTATGGCCCGTTGCTTACTGCAAAAATGCCTGCCAGTGCAATGGGCAGAGTTATGCTGCAGCCTGAGCAAGGGGCAGCAGGTGAAGATGAGAAGGGCAACGCTTGCAGCCTGTTGTAGGACTTGTGACAGTGTATATTAAAGTACCCTCTGTTTTGGTTGGCTCTTTATTATCACCAAAACAGGTGAAAAGTAAACTGAAAATATAGTCCCAGAAAGGAGGAATAGTAAAGAGATTTTCAAATGTATTGTATTTTCAAAATTKTAATGGTTTGCAAGACAGTCTCACTACTTTAGGAGACTCCCGTTGTTTCTAACATTTAAACTTAATATGGGAGGAGAAATGTCTTAAGACCCTTTTCTTTTAAGGATGGTGCCTTTAGCTCAGGTGAATGCTGAAGGACACTGGCAAAGCAGTGTGGAAAAGCTGTGCTGAACAGCTTGAGCCATAGGTGGTCTGTGAGAATGACATTCACGCTGCTCCCAAAACCCCAAACAAATCAGATGGAATATCTGATACTTTGGGTGTCCTGGGATATGCAACGTGACCTGCTCTGTGCCTGCCCATGAAAGGACAAACTACTTCTGTAGCACAAAGAGGATGCAGGGACTTCTTGGACCGTCTGTAGGTCCAGGTCTACAGGTTCCACCTTTGTGACAAGGCAAAGCTTATTTTCCAGCCCAGCCAATCTAACACCTTCACTGAGCCAATTCAGCATCCCACACATGAGCCTTCCTAGAGCTGATGTGGAATTTAAGGGAGGCAGGGGGCAAACTGCAACCTGGAGGTACCTACAGGTTACAAATTTGTCTCACTTAATGCTTTCAATAGAAGCGTCGTACTTCAACCCACCCTCCTCACCTGGTAATGCTCTTCCCATCCAGCGGCACCACAGATTATTTCCAGGATGGCAGGAATACATGGCAGGAAAATTCTGCACAGCCAAGGAAACTGTGTTGTGTTAGTCCCAAGGGTTTAGCATCAAGTGAACTGACCTTAACAGCAATATTCTGCTGCCCCCCAGGGGAAGGAAGGAACATGTATGGATGTGCTCCGAGTGACCCGTACCACTTCACTCCCAGCTCCGGAGCTGAACTTCTGCTCCTGGACATGCTTTGTCCAGCCTTTGTGCCTCTGGGAAATGGTGTTCAAAACTGCACTGTTTAAAGGACAGAGCCAGAGGCTGTAAAAACAGTGGGTGCTGCAAGACTCTTCATTGCCATTTCATGCAATGAAATACTGAACGATGATTGCTTACCTGGGTGTGCGGCAAGGAAGGCAAGGTAATGCATATGTATGAGAAATCTAACTGTTTGAAGAAACAGCGATACTAATGTCAATAGGAACAAGAATAACTTTCCGTTGCCAAATAACATACATTACTTAGCAATAATACATGTGCATAAACAAGAAAGTGCACTGAGTATATTTGTGCCTTCTTTCTTTTGCTTCTGAAAAATATTTGTTAGCGGTACAAAAAAAATGTTGTTCATGAAATACACAAGGCTAATCTACTACACAATTGTCTCTACATTCACATAAAAATATCATGTTCAAAATAATAGTTCTACCCTGCTTAGGATCATTCTAAATGAATGACCTATGAAGGCCACAGTAGATGTCATGGAAATTGGGGCTTCCATGGCTTTCCAGAAGAAAACTGTTGTCCCACAAATTCCTCCTGTCTGCCCACCCGGGCTTCTCCTCTGTATTTAGGCACATCGCATGTTGTCCAGTCCAGTGTTAAATGATTCTGGAAAATGACTTAGGTCAGCTTGATTTACTCCTCAATAATCAGTTTCTTTACCATAAGTAGGTACCACCATTTGCATGTACTGTTTGCATTTGTCTGTGTGGATTTATACTAGATCGTGTTGTTATTCTGCTGCCGAAGGACTGAGAGCCCAGTTATGAGTTATGGCAACACACGAAGAGTGAGAACATGATATTGAACCCCTCGTGCTCTTCGGTCCTTCCACGTTAAGAGCTGAAGCAACTGGTAATGCAAGTCAGAAAAAAAGTACCACCTGACCCTCAGAAGCAATCACAAGAACAAGCACTCGTGTTTCATGTGGTTACTCTTCCTCTACAGAGAAATAACCACATTAACCCACGTTAGACAGGCTATTTCTCCAGGTTTCCTACCTGAAAAATAAAAGCACCCATAAAAAGTAACAGCAACACAAAACAAACCTGAGTAAATCAGTGCTCACTAAACAATTCCTATGGAAATGTAAGATGTGGAAACTGCATTGGTTTTATTGCAGGCAAGAAATGACACTCAATATTAAGACTTCAAAGCCAAGCCCTCAAGGTTAGGGAATATGTATGCATCAGGGGCTGAATTAAGGCTGCTGGACAATTTCCACCCTAGCATTTCTCCGTATTTCTGCCCTCCCTGTTTATCTCAGACACGAACATCCGCAGGGAGTGCGCTGGTGGGTACCACAGCTGGTGTAAGTGCCCTCCACCCCTGTGGCCAGCTCCACAGCAGCCCCTGGCAGGCAGGGCACGGCAGAGCGGAGGCAGCACACCCTGCCCACTACCAGCAGGCTCTCCAGAGGGCTTTGCTGCTGTGGTCTGGTGAATCTTCCCTGAGCACCCGTGTGCAGAGCTTTCCATGGTGTCTGACACTTGATCCAAATTCAAGGAGGCTTTCACAGGAACAGAAAAATGCATATCCCCAGCATGAGTGTGATCAGTTGCCAGACTGCAAGTCTCTGCTTGAAAGCATGAAAGAACTTGTCAAGGAACTAGTTAGGATCATTTATTTACTCTTCTTAGCTTTTACATGAGCTTACTCTTGGAAACAGTTGAAGTGTATCAGCTTTTTTAAAAAAAAGATAAAAAAGTAGAGTGGGGCAGCCGGCCGGCATGGAAAACGCCAGCTGATTGCAGGCAGGTAAGAGCAGGTCCTTCAGTGATCAGAGATGGCCTGGGGTTCCCCTTACTACAGGATTTGCCTTCACTCATTGCTCTTGGGTGTTGACACACAACCCTTTCCTCTGCTTGGATGTGTTTCCAGGGCTGAAGTGAGGTGACCCCAGGCCATGGAACTGCCGTACAAGCGGGTCCCCRCCTCGGCACAGCCCTTGCAGGCTCCTGCTGGTAACAGAAGCCCCCCCAAGAACCTCCTCCCGGTACACGGGTTCACTGAACCTATTGAGTCAATCTAGTCTTTAAGTCTTTTGTAAACACRCCATTCAAAAGACCCCATCTGCATAAAAGCATAGCTGTCTGTCCTACCTCGGCTTGGGAAACATTGTCCTTCTGGTGCCTCAAAATCATTCTTATCACTCCCATTAAGACAATCTGTGTCTAGCCTGTCTTCTCCAATGTAGTGTTCTTCAGATCAGAAGGACATATGTTATGTATGCATTGAATTAGAGGTTAAAGCCATGTCTAAGATGGTGATTATTCATCCTTACCATCTGTTTCCAGGAGATGTGCAGGACTGCATGGTCTCAACACACTTGGATAAGGTCTGTTAAAAGTTCTCCTTTATGTTAAGAAGATTTGAAAACTCTGCAGCCTAAGCAAGCAGGCTTCCTGAAAAGTTTATTTCGTATTATGTACACTTGGTTTTATCCTAAACTGACTCTAATTTGTTAAGATACGGTACACAAAGAAACTAAACTATAAACTTCAAAGCATCCATCAATTTCAATTTGATTTGTTTAAAAAAGCTAAATTATGGGTTAACTCAGAAGGTAATAGAATTCAGAAAGAGAGTACTTATGATACAAGGAGTCCCTTCATACATTAATTTTCATTTCTGGTGAGATGAAGTTTGAAATTAGATTCAGATTGCAAATTATAGCTTTGTATGGGTTCCCTATTGCTAGCTCGTGAAATACTTAGATTCCTGAGGATGAAGCAATTTTGCTTCCCATAATAGACTGCAAAAGCCTTATTTCCCACTGGTAGAATAATAGGTCTGCAAGCTTGAAGTGAGAGCGCGCCATGCCTTTGCTCCTTGACTTGGTCACCATCAGGGATACATTAAACTAAAACATATAACTGAAGAAGAAATGGTGTCATAAGGTGGATTTCATTTTAATTCAAAGCTTATATCCGTCCTATCTTTTTCACTTCCCCACTGCAACTAACATTACAGCCTGAATCCTGTGAAGGAGGCTGCCCATCACTTAATGCCATACACATACCTTATTTACCTTTCCCCATACACTGCTCACTACTGGCCTTGTATCAGTTTTCGGGCTACACAACGTTCACAGACGTAGGGGGAGAAAGGCATTTGTCTCCTTGCATAAACTGATGGACTCATTTAGCAGAAAAGATCCATTACATTTAGGGAAGGCAGAAGGAGTAATGTTTATGGCAACAAAGCAGATGTGTGATGCCCTGTAACCCTGGAGGTAACATATTAAGTTTGTAAATTGTCTTCCTGCTGTCTCCTAAGCATCCATGGTTGTATTCATCAGTTATTATTGCCTTTCTTGGAGCGGCAGGGAGGAAGGCTGTGTGGAACTGCACCTCAGCAGGTCCTGGCAAGCACCAGTCAGGACCGGGTCTTTCGTTGGGCAGAGGTTCATGAGCTGAAATCAGGATCTGCCAAAGCTTAAATACCAAATGAAACTGTTCTGCTCTCTCCTGTGGCTTAAAGCAAAATGAGTGCTATGTGGGTACAGAAATAAAATGAACTAACAAGATTTCCCAGAAGAAGAATGGAGCAGATTAAAAAAAAAAAAAGATGGTGAAATTCTCCAGAAATGTGGAAAACGACTGGAGAAGGTTTGAGTTTGGTGTCTGGTGCAGAAAAAGACAGATATGAGGCTATAGTTCTGACTTTTGTTGGTTCTGAAGCATTTTCTGTTTTTAATAGCTCGCAATTAACTCAGACTGATAATGAAATTGTGTTACCACATAAAAAATGAGGAATAGTGGTGAAATGAAGCAAGCGTCAGGTGTGCTTCCAGAGTACAAAACAGACTTTGCAACTGATCACATCTTACAATTTTAGCAATTTATATTTCTGAGCAGAGACCAGATTTGCACTGGGAACTGGGACAAAAGATTTAGAGGGAAGTTCCAGCAAGACCCAGGATTAATCCTCAACAAAACAAACTTAGATTTTTCTAAGTAAAATTGAAATCCAGTCTGGTATGAAGCCTCCAGAATGCGACTAGCTTTTTGACAGTCAAGAGTCAGAAACGTTAATAAAAAGGATGCAAAACTTGAAGCTGGAGCCTTCAAAAAACAGTGTCCTTTGGCAAACATCACAAGCTATGACAAGGTCTGACCTTTGGGAACTAATGCAAGAATTATGGTGGAGTATATTGCTCAGTGAGAGTTTACAGAGAGCCTCTATAAGGGTGGACACGCTACATGCACAAAAACACATCAGCAATTTCACTGAAAACCTTTGTATAATGGACACCATGCAGGCAGATGGAGCCTGAAAGCAGAGAGTTTTTTTTTCATTTTTAACTGAGCAGAGGTGAATAAACCAACATGGTGCTAAAAGCAGTGATACTAATGCTAAAAGAAGAAGGGAACAGAGGGCAAATGGCTATAGTTTAGGGTGGAGGGTGAGAAATCTAGCATCTCTGAAGTGGGATGGGAACTGCAGGTCAAAAAACAGTTGGAAAAAGACTTAGACACAGAGGAAATGTCTGCATTCCTCTGCTGGAAACATGTCTGTCCTTTAGTCTCATTAAGAGCATGCACTCATTTGAGAAGCTGGGAACCAGAGACACAAAGAGGTGGTGTGGGGATGCATTCCAGGGGAGAAGGGAGCTGCTAGCAGAGTACAGGATGGAGCTGGAAGGAACATCTGCCCATGATTCCTATCTTTAAGAATGTTCTTCTCCTGTAAGGCAAAAGTAAGAAAAGAGGATGGTTTCATTACTCTGGAGACCTTAGAGCAGAAGAATCAGAAATGTAATGCTGAATATATGTAAGAAGACATAATTCTTCATTGATGTATGGTTTCAGAAGGATTTAAATCAACATGTAACAAAAACTTCTCCTCCAGCTATAACGCTTGAATAGCTGGAAGAAATGGCTGGTATTTGTCTATGCTTCATGCATCAGGACAGTGACATTTTCTTACTAGGCATCCTCACTGGACTGGCAGTCAAAACCAATGTGTCTTCAGCATCACTTGGTGCCTATCTGTGGACAAACTGAACCAAGCCACTAGTGAAAGTAGTCAGTGGAGCCCAGAAAGCAATTTAACCGCCCAAGGGCTAGAGATGGTTGCTAACACACAAGCACTGAGTGACATTTGAGATGCCTTAGGGCATCTGAGCCATCTGCATGAGGCTGGTCAAAATAACACAGGCTTTATGGTGACATCTCACCCCAGTGAATTAGCTGCTGCACACCAGGTGGGCTATGCTAGTGGATCCCAAATAGCATTTAACATTCATGTGCAGGCAACTGTACCAAGTCCATAAATGTCCCACTGGGTACTTAGACGTTTACTGTGCCTGTGAACACATTCATGCAGACATCTGTACTTAGACGTCGTACCCTTGAGTTAAGTTCTGCCCTTGGAGTCCTATATATAACATATGCGGGAGAAGAGGAAACACAGTAAGATGTATGGATAGCTCATAGGAAGTTTAAGACCATATCTAGTAGGATGCCTTTACAGACCAGAGAAAGTGCCATGGTTCCTCCGAGCAGTGAAGCAGGTGTGGACACCCAGCCTAATTCAGCACCTGGTGATTGCCAGTGTGCAAAGACGTGTGATGGCTCTAATGCACAGCTTCTCATGAAAAGTGCAAGAAGCTGATGGAAGTTTTCAGAGTTGGAAAGCACAAAAAAGTTGTAGATGGATGCCTCCACGCAGAATATTTGCATGCCTTCTTGCAGTTGTGAGGTCAAAACCGAAGGCTCATAGTTAATGTGCTGTGGGTTCTAGCAAAAATAGGTTGTTAGCACACTCAAGAAGAGAAGGAGGCTGTGGYTTTGTTCTGTGACTGTAAATTTTCATGTCTTTATTTATGGGAGCTATGCACTCGCTGAAACTGATCATAAACAGTTAGTGCCAGTGCCAAAAAGAGACCAACACCAGCTCATGCTCTGAGAAAACCAAGATTCATTTTTTCAGGGCTAAGATATTGATGGCTGCATGTCACCCCATCTCAAAAAGGAAAACTAGAAATTACACAAATATGGGCAGCAAGGTACTGAGTGGCTTCTGCAGGAGGAGCGGTTAAATATGCAAGAACTCTTGGAATCATGGACAGGGTTGAAAACTTAAACAGAAAATGATCATTCACAGAATCAGAATAATTTAGGTTGGAAGGGATCTCTGAAGGTCACCTAGTCCAATGCCCTGCTCAAAGCAGGTCCAAAGAGATGAAGTTGCTCAGGGACTTTCCCAGCTAAGTGCTGAAATCTCCAAGGATGGAGATTCCACAACCTTGCTGGGCAACGTGCTCCAGTGTTTGACCACCCTCATGATGAACATCCCATGTTCCAGCTTGTGTCCATTGCCACCTGACTTATTCCCATGAACCCTCAAGAAAACTCTGTCTCTGTCTTCTCTACCCTTCCATCAGGTATTTATACACATTGATAAGATCCCTCCTGAGCCTCCTCTTCTCCAGGCTGAGTAGTCCCAGCTCTCTCAGCCTTTCCTCATGTCACAGATGCTCCAATCCCTTAAGCATCTTAGCAGCCCTTTGTTGGACTGTCTCCAGTTTTTCCATGTCTCTACTGTACTGGGGAGCCCAGAACTGGGCACAGTACTCCAGGTGTGGCCTCATCAGTGCTGAGTAGAGGGGAAGGATCACCTCCCTTGACCTGCTTGCTAACTCTTAAAACATGCAAGTTTGCTGCATCCGTTATCTCACTCAACATAAGAACTAGAGGGCACCGTTGCAATGGTCTTGCAGCAGACCATTTAAAGCAGCAGAAGGAAGTTCTTTTTCAGAGAGCACACAACATAGCTGTGGCACTAATCACTGCAGTCTATTTCAGAAGCCAAAAGTATAAATTCATTTTAAAAAGGATTAGATGGATTTGTTAACACAGGACTATTGTTGCCTATTAAACATGATAATTCAGACACAAGGTCCAGCTCAGGATGCTGCTAAGCTGCCAGCTGCTGGAAGCTGGCAGGGCATGCCAAGGGGAAGGAGCACATCTCCCTTCTACCTTTTCTCTTTGTAATTGCTATATTTCATTGTCCTCACTGAATTGCCGTGGAAGGATGAGATAATGTCTAGCCTGAAAACAATAAGATCTCATTGAATTAGAGAATAATAAACCCCAGGTGTATCAGCAAGGGTCAGAGGTTCAGTGGGAAGTGACAAGAGAAGAGCATTGAATGAAGCATGTCTGACAGCACCACCACCCCTTGGAGGTGTTCAGTGATGCTTTCCTAAAGGCATGAAAATATGGGACCACAAAAATAGCTCCAGGGTTGACAGGTACAGGTTGTATCTTTTTGCTTCTCTGTACGGCTGACTGCATAGGGCTTTAAAAAGGGTGTGAACGTAGATGGGGTGAGGGGAAGGGTGCAGCCAGGTTCTGGAGAAATTGCACTTCAGTGAATTGATCTATGTTAAGATATTCTTCATGTCACTGAAATACATACAGTGAGGGGTCCTCCAAACCACACTGTGAAAAAATATGCAACATCTCTGCACTTCTTTGCAAAATGTGCTGGCTGGTGGCTGCTCTGGCTTCCTGGGGTAGGCAAATTCTTATGCAAATAGAATACAAATTAGCGAGGATTTGGGGGAGGCAGGCACACTTGTAAAGCACTTGACAGGAATGCAGTGGAGCAAAGACCCGAGCAAAATGATGTTCACATCAATCTGATTTTCAAAAAAAAACCCAAAACTTGTCTGGTCCAGCCAAAACATGGATCACTGATTGCCAGAGCAGTTGCAGGATGAGACTGCAGAGGGTAATTWATGCTCTTAGCAGGTGGCTGGGATGGCATATTCCCAGGCTTTTTATCAATGTAAAGTGAAGCCTTCAAAAGGAGATGGACTTTGGTTTGAAGGCAACAGAAAGACAAAAGTTGAGGTATTATGAAATCATTTTTTAAGGAAAATATGAAAGTCGTTATTGCCATGGTTTTTATTGGCCTCAAATGAACAGCAATATGGATGGAGTTGCTTGTTTATTGCATGTGCCAAAGACAGGAGGTCAAGACAAGTGTAAAATCTGGACAGGAGACACAGAAAAAAATCAAGTCCTTCATGCAAAGTACATTTACTTGTGCTTCTGGAAAAATACAACCTGGATGTCTGAGAACTCCTTGCCTCTCTTTCTGCTAGGGCTGAGCTAGCTGACAAAGTACTAGCTGCTCAGGCCACCGGTTAGGGACAAAAAGCCCCAGTTAATGGCAATTTTTATGGAAATGTCAAGAAATCCATGTTATCCCCACTCAAGGGAAAGTGAGAAACAAAACTGGCACTCACTCAGGCTGGGTGCGGAGCCTTTCCCACGGGGTAGCCTCAGGGAGCAGAGCACAGTCAGAGCCCGGTGCCTGCTTACAGCTACACTTCAAAGCAGCACCAGGGAAGTGCCAGTCATCCTCGCTTGCTGTTTCAGTCAACAGAAAACTGAAAACAAGAAAGCCTGCTGGTTGGAAACCAATGCCAGAGCCGCAAGGAACCTGAAGAAATACAACGCAAAAGAAAAATGTGGGTATGACTTGGAATCCTGAAAAAGTCCATCTCTTCATCAAAATGAAGCGGTGCAGAGCCGCTGTGGGGACTAGAGATCACAGGCAGTAGCAGCCTCATCGTCACCTATGAGGCTGCTGCCCGAACTGATGCATATGGTGGAGAAATAGCTGATACCTTCTTCAGGCCCCGAAGGGAAAGAAATAAGAGATATGAAATTAGACATTTTGTTACAAATAACTCACAAAGCCTCTTCAGGCTAGTACAGACAACAAACATATAATTCAACCCAAGAAAATCACAATACCGATCGCTGCCCTGCTACCACACAGCGGCAAAAGAGAATTTTTAAGCAGAGCTTCAGGGAAGATGATAAGATAATTTTGCAGTCCCTCCAAAAGCATGGGAGAAAGCAAAACATTGTGTGTTAAAAAATGGAAAAGATTGAGCCCTGGTGAAAGGTACTCTTGAGGTGCTGTTGGATGTTCTTCCTCCTATGGAAGGGAAACCACGAATACACAAGCCCTCTTGCTTATTACAATGGGCTTCACATGGCTTTTTTTTTTTTTTTTGATTGCTCATAAATTACTTCTCTCTGTGTTAATCAGTTTGTCCTGCTTTATTTACATATACTTTGCCTCGTCTCATTTTGATGTGCCAGTCCTCCTCAGCCTGAAAGCAGGAAGGCACAATTAACAGAGCTGAACCTCAACATGCAGCCATCTCTCCCTGAGTCTCAGGACTTGTGCTGAGGCATCATGTCTTTGCTCCCAAGCAGGAGCACAATGCAGGTAACCTTGCAGGAGAGAAGATGTCAGGGATGCAGAGTTAGAGTTTTCTTCAAGGATAAGAACTGAGATGCTACCCCGAGTCCTGGAAGCATTCCCTCTTGCCCCAGCTTAATCTGCATTTCAGCTCCAGGCCAGCTCTTTTTGGTACCCACAGCAGACCTCTATAGAGCTGAAAACCAGATTAAACTGCAGCAGACAGCTTTCAGGAGCCAAGCTAGTTTTTTTAAGGCTTACTGAAGTATCTCTACATTACAATGCAAACTGCACTGTAGATACAGTTTAAGTATAACTCGCTTTATTTACACATACGCCTGATCTCTAGAAGAAAAAGCCACAAGGCATGCAAGCCAATTCTTCTTGGAGGAATTTTACCAAAGAGCAAATCCCTATTTCCCAGGGGTCAGCTTTGCTTCAGGGACTAAGGCAAATCAGCACCTCCGGCAGAGAGCAAACTATTTTGCTGCTCATGCAATTCCCCCTCTCTATAAGCTGATTCTGCATAAAACCATCACATAACTTGAAACTCATGGTCTTAAGAACAATAGCAAGCGTGCGATGCCTAACATAATAATATATTCATTCATGAGCTATCTAATAACTGAGGAAGCATATTTTACCATAATGCTCAGATACAGAAAAACAAACACTCTTTGTAGTTTTGCACTGTTTTCCTTGCTTGAGTATATTGATAGTGCTAATGACCACAGTTCATGCCTTTTTTTGCTAATCACAGAAAATCCCTTCTTTGATAATATTGTGCTGTGACAGTATGATAAGAATTAGGGCTGTGCATCAGAGAGCCGTCTTCCTCTGCAGAGTGACTTTGAACTGCCAAGCCAGAGCAGCAGAGAAATGCAGTGTCACTGCCACCGGCTGCAGCCCCAGGAGCAGGCATTCGGGCTCTGCGAGGGAAACCAAGAGTAGCTAAAACTGGTGAGAAAGCAACAGCAGAGGGTTGTAACCAAAACCCACAGGCGACATCAGTTTGGAGTACCTGTATGTATGCATGCTGCTCAGGGCAAGGGGAAAACTTGATCTGATTGCAGCAATTATGCTAAAAAAACCTCACTAATTCTCTTTCTATCACTCTGTCATAATCTGCCCCTTTTGGAATAAGGCTTACATGCACTGATATCTGTCTGTACAATTTTGGGGAGGACAGTGGACCATTTTTGTTCATCTGAAACTCATATAAGAATGGGCCAGACATAGTATGTCATCACCCCACAAAATTATCACTGGAGGAAATTCTACAATTTATTATGCATTTAATTTCTACATTGTTAACTTCTTTGCCAGAAATTTTGGGCTTTACCTTAACTCCCCAGGGATCAAAGGCCATTTTGCCACTACTCTCAAATGGGAGCAAGTCCAAAACCTTTTAAAATGTCCTAAACTGCTGGAGCAAGCATTCCCCTCGTATCAATGTGCATCGTGCACAGAAGCTTGCTTTCAGAGCTGTAGGAGGAAAAATCTGCATGATCTATTGATACAAGCTGCACTGTAGGAGCAGAGAGACAAGAATGGATTAGACTGGTGTATACAAACACCTTCCCAAAGAGTAAGATAACTTTTCCTCTGTGCTGGCAGTGAATGAGCAGAACTCTCCATTTGCTTTCCCAATAAACAGGAGCACCTGAGGTAAAGGTATATTACAAATATGCCCCTTGGGAGACTGATGCTGTGTTTTCTGATGGCCCGTCAGCTTGCTACTTTCCCTTGGTTTATTTGAGCAGTGGTGTGTGTCTATCTACAGCCTGCATATTTAGAGAAAGTGAGAGCGTCTACTCAATTACTACTGATAGACATCCAAGAGCGAGATTTGGCTGCTTGGAGGTACGCTCTCTGTTTACTCCTGAGCATCAGTTTGGATGACAATCGCTAAAGTCATGGTCCAAAAGAAGCCACAGATGATTTATATGATTTGAATCTTATCCTTGGTTTCAAGTGCCTGTACGTCTTCTTCCGTATCTAATTAGCCTCGCAAAATCCCAGTTCATAAACACTAATTGGAAGCATGCAAGGGTAAGTGTTCATGTAAATCCTCCTCTGCACCTTTGGATGTATCGGGTGCTACAGGCAAACAAATGTGACACTGGAAAAATGCCCAGGAAGTTTTGCCCATAAAACTTGAAAATTTGAGCCTGTACATGAAAAGAAAAAGGGTGTTGTGTTATAGCTGATTTAGAATAGGAGTCAGGAAGAGTTGCAGACAGGTTGAAAATTGCAGATAGCAAAGGGAGTAAATTGATAGTAAAAACACAATTTGTAGACCTTATAATTAGCAGTGGTAACATAATACAGAGATAAATTAAATAAAAATTGTTAGTGGAGTGGCCGGCTCAGGGGACTGATAATAAGACTGTATTTTGAGCTTAGTGTCTCTTGCCAGCGAGTCACTGGTTCTGAAAATGCCAGACTGAAAAACAGCAAAGGTCGCTACTGTCTGATGCAAAATTGGTTTACTGGTTCAGCCTAGTGTTTTGCATCCAATGCAGACCCTGTTGTTTGCTGACTCCATGAAGAGGCCAAAGGCTCAATGGATGGAAAATGAAAACTCCACCTCCCCATAGAAACACTTGCCTGAACAGGTATGAAATAGACTGCTGAGGATTAAGAGGCAAATTCTCTTGTTTTCTACATGTACTAAATGTGATTTTACATATACAGTTGACATTTCTAGTGCTGTCAGTCAGAGCTTTTGGACAATTGCTAACAAAACTAGGGACACAGCAAGAAGTAATCATTGGGAAGTGGAAGACATAAAACTTAAACTCATCATATTTTTAAACATCAGGTTGATGAATTCTAGCACAAAATGCCAGGAAAATAAGTGGTTGATCTCCAGTTCTTGATAACGAGGCATAGAGAAGATACCTTCTGAAAGAAATGTTCATCCAAGTTACTGGCTTTATGTTATCAGCTTTCTGCAGGGGTATCTAAGTAATACTGAACTGTATTATAAAGGACATCTGCCTATTGGCATAGGCAGACTGTCTTTTAATTGTGAAAAATGCATGATAGTAAGGAAACTTCAGCTCCTAAAGCACCGCCTAAGTCAGGAGAGAAAGGGAACATCCTTCACTTACTACTGCATTATGCAGAAATTATTATGCAGAAAATAACTGAAGAACTACCCGTGGCAGTGACTTGTTAAAAGTTTGGGGAGGTGCGATAATTTCACATAAGTTTCTATTAAGAACCAATCAAAACACAACTTAATGTGGCCCTCCTTCTCATCACAACTTCAGTCAGGTTCTTCTGTGGCAGATAAAGCCCTAATATTCCTTCATCAAACATAAAATTATTCTTTGGTGTTAATGCCACTCTGCCTTCCACGTCACCTGGTCTATGCTTTCTGTAAGTTCTGCTCCTCAGTGTTTCTAAGCCCGTCATTTTCCTGGCTGTGCTATGCTTTGGCAATACCAATGATACACTACCCCTCCTGCGACAGGTATGCCTCCAATTCATCAGTCTTATTATATATGCTTCCAGCAACGTTTATTGTAATAGATATTTCATATTTCTTTTCCTTCTCCTACCATTCTCCTTTCTCTATCATTGCCCCTTGCAACCTTTGCCTGCAGTTCAGGTCTTTATGGGGCTAACTCTGACACCACTTTACACCGGACAATTTTTCACTAGAAAATTGACTCCTGATTTACAGTGGGGTAAATAAAACATGGCCTCAGGCCTTTTGTCTCAAGATTTCTATCTTTCTCATCATTAACACTTAAAAATGCTATTGGGTGATTTCTGCTGATACATTCAGCTCAGATGCAACACTTCCTCCTCCCCCCAGGCCTCCCACATTAAAAAAAGAAAAATAAAAAAGATACATTGCCTTATCTTTCTATGATAATACAAGAAGCAGAAGGAGGAGTTTGAGATGCCTTGAGAGCATTAAAAAAGGTGTTTGTCATCTCAAGTGATAGAAAGGACTTAGTCACCATAAAATCTACTAACCATAAACCGCACAAACTTCACACACATTTTGTGTTATTAGTATTACAAAGCATTTATATAGTGCCATACATTTCCACGGCCATTTCTTCCAAGCAGATAAAGCACATTGCCTTCCTCAGAGAGCCTGCAATCCAAATAAGTCAAGACAAATATTGTACGTGATAAAAACAGAGGACAAAAGTTCAGGGGGAATTGATGTGTGGAGACAGCTGATAAGGAGAAGAGTGGAAAGGGAAATGATTAAAGATTGCTGTTTGGGGTCCTTTCAAAACTAGGGAGAGGCTCAGCACACTACAAAGTCTATGGCAGTAAACGCAGTACTGGTAAGACCTCAGTTGCATTTATACTTTGAAATGTATTTTACATGGAAGAAGTGCTGCCTGGCCAAAATGGCTCCTTCTGGTCTGTCCAGATGAATTATACATCAAGTGAGTCTGGATGAATTATACATAAAGCGGGCATTGGTTTGGATGCAATGTTTGTATATGCGACCAGTTTGGGATTTCATAAATGGGTCTGATTTCCAAAAGGAACGTACTAATGCATACAAATACTGCCCTTTTGATGCAGACTCTCAAGCTGGACACCCAAGACAGAGGTATCTGATACCAAGGAGAAGGTCATAGTTTGCAAGCAGGGTTTCATCGGCTGACAAGAGCTGCTGGCTGCACACATCCAGGAAAGCTGCTGATCCAGGGAAAAGCAGAAAGTATTTCAAAAAGCGCTGCTTCAGCATCCATCCCCAGCAGACGAGGGGTGACTGTGGGGCTTCCCACCTCCAGCCCGAGCCARGGGGTGCACGCGGCCAGAGTGCTTGTGGAGCACCCTGTGCTTGTGGGGTACCCGGCTGTGGCAGCTGCTTGGAGATGGTCCGAGTGCTGGCGTTCGCAGGAGGCTGGTGCAGGGTCCCCCAGGGAAAGCGTGCAGCTGAACCCCTTTCTGCCTGCCCCACCAGGCAGCCTGAGCCAGGGCAGGAACCCACTAATTCACCTTATGGTCTTCCTCTGGAGAGAGATGTTGTGCAGTGTGTAACAAACCACCAAGAGGGCAGAGGCAGCTGGGGTAGAGCCAGAGCCCGAACTGGGCAGCAGAGCGCTGGCCCCAGCACACAGGAGGTGTTGTCCGGGTCACCCCATGCCTCTGCTGTCAAGCAGCTTTCAATTCAGTGGCCCGTCCTTCACGTCCTCCAAAGCCAGCACTGTCATGCTCGCCCCACCGTTGCAGAGGAGACTGTTTGCTCTCAAGAAATTAATCACAGGGCTTCACTGCACAAGCAGGGTCTCACTGAGGTCTGAAGCTGTGATTTCAGACTTTGGTTTATTATTAATATTAAGCTTCTTTCTGTGACTTGCTTCAGGCAGCATAAGCAAAAGCACAGCTATTTGGATATGCATCCTCAGGGCATTTACCTAAAGTCATACGGGTTATTCAGAGATTCAGAATAACTACTGAAATGTCTCAGATGAAGCAAAACTAATGAACATCTTTAAAGTTTGTAGGTATAGGCCCATCTATAAGTCTGTGATCCTTATATCAGCGCATACGTTAAAGGTTTTGTGGGGCACATAMTTTACAATATGGATTGGGAAGCAAAAACAACATGAGCACAGGAGAAAAAGGAAACTTGCAGTTAAGTTGAATATTCAGAAACAAACAGGAAAGGAGGATGTAACCAACATCAATACATACATAATTCAAGAAACATTGTCTGAAAGTGCACATTTCACTTTAAAAAAGACTTCTAATTATAAAAGTCACAGGGAGGAGAGGAGGAAAGAGAAGATGTCAAATACTAGCATTTGATTAGGTCTGCTTAAGAGAASTAAGGGCTAATATTTAGGTGGTCCAGATCCTCTAAGTGTATAATTTTTTGCATATTCTTATTATGCACATAGTAAGAATTATGCATGAAATACACAACAAGAACTAGCCAGATACTCCAAAATATATCACCTCTCTCCTTCCACAAGCATAGAGGGTTGGGACTCCAGCTTCTTGATGATCTGAGCCAGTGTCTAATTGTGTGAAGTGCTGATCTCTTCCTAGAAAATGCTGATTACTCTCAGCACGCCAGTAGAGAAAAGGTGTCAGTGGAAACTCCAGCTAAAGAAAGAAAATGGTCTCCCCTTAGATTGGACAGGGTGTTTTCAAAACCGCTGGGAAATAGTATTCCTCAAAACAGCAGGCATGACAAATGGGAACTAACAGCTGAGTTTAATCCATTCACCTCCTTTTAAATAACATGCCATGAACAGAAGTTGAAAAAAGAATGAGTCCAGAATGGATTTGTTTCGAAACTGGAGACACAAATAAATCCCACATTTATTAAATATGTTGTTGTTGGGAGACAAAGTGGCAGCTCAGTGTGGAAATGTAATAATAACGTTTGACAGAGATGCAGTTCATCACCGTTTTCTACTTTAAAGAAAGACTTCCCTCCGACTCAGATTGCATCCCAGCAGTAGATATTAGGGGTCTTTCCAATTTCTAAAGCTTTTTGAAATTCTTTTCAACAACACAATGTATTCAATTTTTAATGCGACCTCCAATTCACGCTTGCTTCTTTACATGTCTAACCATACCTGAGAGAGAAAATCCTGCACATGATGACTGAATCCACTGCAAAAACAGACAAATCATACTGAAGGAAATGTTTTGAGATGGTATTTACCCAATGCAAATGGACACTACCCACCAAGATGCTTCCTGGGTTTCTAACTCTTTAGGCTGGGGCCATTTCAGGGCAGGACAGTCTCTTCCTTTGTGTTTCCAGAAGAAGTATCTCAAGGGTGTTCTAGTCCTGAAGAGGGACTTCTGGTGCTACTACATGCAAAATTACTGAACAGCAGTCATACCTGAGCTAGTAGGGATTCTTCTCCATTAATAATGGTCTCAGGACCAGCCTGAGTCTCAGGACTCAGACGCTGCAGAGAAGGAAAGGAGGTGAGGGACCCATTAGCTGTTCCCTCCTCTTGCAGCCTGACGTGTTGCCAAAGGGATGGTTGTAATGTGCAGTGGGGAACTGTGTCAGGCATAACCTCTCCGTTAGCTGTGGTAAACATGTCTCCCGCGAGAAGCTGGGCTTCTGAAAAGGCACGCGTTCCTCTCCCTTACGCATCTACCACCAAACGTGGGGCAGCGCAAAATGAAGTCACTTTTGGTGCAGGCACTATTAGCAGCTCCAGCAGGTCCCAGCCCCACTGTGCTCATTTTGGAAACTTGTGTATTAGGGGTGTTTTGCTCCTGCGTGCTCCCCAGCAAAGCTGGACCAGGCTGTTAATGGGATAGAACCAAACGGGAATTTGCAGTTCCTCTATTTGGGGGACTGGGGAGGGATACAGGGAAGGTGTCTACATGTGAACTAGTCACCCTAGGATCAGTTGATACGATTAGAGTGAAATAGGTGGGAGGAGCATGGTTAAAATTTGTTTAGATGTGTGTTTTAGTATTAGAAGAATCGTGCTTCCAGAAAGGCATTTGTGGGATAGCAGGCAGTGTCCCATCTCCCTGCACTGGGCACTGTGGAAGAGTGATCAAAGACCTTACCCCATGGGAACAAGTACAAGACCAAGGACAACCACATGCATGAATGGCCCTGATGTGGCGTTTACATGGCTTCAGAGGCAACAGTAAATCACAAAACAGTAACTCACCTTCAATATCCTGGTAGGGGACAGCTGCCAGTGGCCTCAGCGCTCTTCTGTCCCAACACTGGGTGGGTGGGACACCGTGCCACGCATGCTCTGGCCCGTGGGGCTGCCTACGGTCTTGGTCTGGCACACTGCTGCGGAGGCAACCACCACAGAGGAGCCGCCCAGGAGCACCTGAGCCTCCACAGCTGGGAGAAGTTCCTCGGGGGAAGGTGGGACAGGGGAGAGGACGGGAGCTGGGCAGCAGATGGGCTGCAAAGAGTGGCAGCAGGCCTACGAGTTCACAGCGTCAGAAGAAAAGACATTTCCAAGGAACCCAGAAGGGACTGGGTAGAGTTCGTTGCAAAACAGGAAGATCACAAAAGTTTTTGGACTGAGAGCAAGCCTTGATAAAGCACAAGGAGGCAGGAGATAATTGCTTATGTGTCCTTCACTGTAACCCACCTTACTCTGAGTTTCTTAAGACATACAGGTTTTTTTTGTTTCTAATACGATTTGCCCTGAGACTCATAAAACTCACTGGTATCACTCTAAAGACACCATGCAGGTAAATTTACCTCCTCATTCTGGCCAAACGGGGATCCTGTCTCAAGSACTCCCTCAGAAATGGGAGACACAGGTTCAGACCTTTCTTTGCTTTGTGAGGCTTCAGACCTGTTTTTCTTACATCCCTGGTGAGCACTGCCACCATTACTCTCTCAAGTTGGGAGCATTGTTTACTTTTCTTATTTGAACTTCTCCAAGTTGCAGAAGATTAATTCAATAACCATGGGCCAAATGATACAATTGATTGAGGGTCACTGAACAAGAACTTCTGGTTTCAATTCCTGTACTAAGGGGTAGTCGGACATTTTATTTATACCAGCCACTGGATGCAACGCAGAAACTTTTTCTCCTGACAGAGGCTGTCCCTGTACTATCCCTTGCTTTCAGCTGAGTGTTGCAATCAGTAGGTTGCAGAGTTATGATTTCTTTCTCTGGCCTAAAGCTTGAGCACAGTTGCTGGTAAAATGCAGCAACTTAAACAGTGAGAGATTTTTGGAGCGCACATGGTATTTTCAAGGCCTAAGTTCAGATGTGCCCTTGACTATGCACCTGATTTTAAGTATATGAGTAGTCTCATGGAGCTGACCCTAGATGAAATGTAATTTGATCACCTGTAAATAACTTTTCCTTTATTTTTACTTCCTATTTGCTTATTCTGGAATTACTTTGGGAAGAAAACAAGAGATGCCTCAACTCCAGGAATGTGGAAGCTATGAAACGATCTGATATCATTTTGTCAGAGATGGATGTTTTCAGTTACTACATTTCATACAGCTCACTAACACACCCACTGAACATTCAATAAACCTAAATAAACAGACAAATAAAGAACTCATTATACAAAAAAAAAAGCACAGACATGACGCTGCGCTTACTTTGGTCCTGTGCAAACCCCATCTTTATTTAGCACAGAAACTATTTAATTGATTTTGTAATCTGCCTACACCTATTGCAGGTCCAAATGAGCATTTCCTTTCATGCTATAAAGACCTAAGAGAAGCAAATTAAAAACTGTTCTCGCAGACACATTTCTTTCGTCTACTGGAGCAGGATTCCCCTTCTCTCTCTGCAGCACCTTGGGCACTTACCCCRATAAGAAGTCTCACCTCCACCCCGCACCTGGGGACTACAGTGAATGCGGCCAACCAACCCCTTCCAGGTATTTAGAGACCTCAAATCCCTTTGCAATGTGAAAACTCAAGACCTCTTTTCAGAGCACACCACTTTGCAGTCCTTCTTCTTCATGAGAAGCAGCAAGCACTATGATCAGGTCACAGACCAAACAGTCCCTGTGTCCTAAAGGACGTGGGACATAGACTTTCACAAAGATGTGAAGAGCAGGACAGCGAAAAGTGATCTATAGCGTTGCATACAAAACTCAAGGAGGCATAACACCTAGGGGAATGACACACATGAGAAAGGAGATAAATATGGGTGGTTACTGAGCAGCTGGTATGGCAATGACTCCTGGGGTTCAATCTCATCAGTCTTCAGCCAGAGCCAGCTTCCACCTACAAACTGCCCAGTGGTGCAATAGTCACTGTTTCATTTTCTGCCTTGGCAGGAGATGAAGACTTCACAAGAAGTTCACATCACCTTTCCAGGAGGGGACAGTGAGGAGGCCTCCTATCTGACTTCTCTCCATCAAATCACTCAGGTTGTCTCCATCCCAAAATGCTGCCCTTGTACTCCTTAACAGGAGATACCTGAAGCAGTACTTCTGCCAGTGGAGTTGCCACTGGCAAAATATTTCTGCAGCAGAATCCTGTATTTTCCCAACAATTATTTATACTTCTTTTGAGCTTAATCACATATGAGCCCTGTAATGTTAGAAATCTAGTCAGGCTATTTCTCTCTACTTCCAGTGCAGTCTAGTATCCCAAATGCTTTGTTTACAGTTATTTCTAGAGAAAATATAGTACCTTGTTAGCCTTCTGTCAGTGTTGCTGCTCTGGTTCACATTGTTAATTAACCCCTTATATAGCACTGGGTTTTAGCACTCTTCTTGCTAATATGCTCAGCTGTGTTAACCTGGCTCTAACTCACACACTTCTTATTTAAGTATGCTCCAGBAGTGATTGAGCAGTGTGAAAGTGCTGCCTGCAGTCTGGGGGGGGGGGCTTTGGGATGAGGGGGAGCTTTAAAGCCAGTCCTGCACCACCACAGTCAGTGGCAAACCCTCAGGGCCCGCCACGGTCCGGAGCCGCACCCGCTGCTCCCCACTTCTCTCCCTTGTGCCTCTGAAGCAGTTAGCTTGGGGTCTCTTAGAGTAAGTGWTGTAGAGAGCAAAAAAGCTGCACAGCTATGGCTGCATATTGACTGCTCCCCTAATGTTAAGCCTTGGCTCATTTTGTGTCTGTACCCTCTCTCTCTATCTGCCTTCTTTTTCACACATCTCCCTCAGATTAACACTCTTTTTAGCTAACGCTGGATATTTTTAGAGATGCTCTCACCTATGCACATGTTTTTCTGTTGAGGTGAAAGAGAAAAAAGAGGCAATGCAGAGCTGAAGGAAGTCATTGGCCCCGCCAAACRACAATACGACTCTGGAGGCAACTGAAACAAATAGCACATCTTTTACATATGGCAGAAGATTCAGCTCGCCTTCCTGCCGATTTATATAAAGCCAATTGGATGGATTTATTTCAGAAGTCAGAAGCAGAAAACATTTATAGACATATAGAAATGACTGATGATGTTGCAAGTGCTCTCTCCTGGCATTGCTCCATTGTTTGGCTTAGAAAATGCTTTTGACAAGGCAGAACTACAGTCTGTGAGTAACTTTCTTCATGGATGATCAACTTTAGCAAGAAATATATGGACCAGATTAAAAGCCTGGGTAAATAAACTGTAGTCATACTCTTATGAAACACAGGGTCATTGCAAAGCTGCCTCCTTGTCCTTTAGGTAAAAACTTCATTTTGGTAATCAAATTCTACTCAGACCATTAACGGTTTATAAGCTGGCTGTGCTTTGTACAAGTTGTAAAGTCCCTGTTTATACTGCATGCTGCTATCAAGAAAAAAATCATAAATACCTAACGTAAACTTCCCTTTCCTGTAAGCCTAACCAGATCAGACCAAATGCTTCAATGAAATATTAAGGGAGGAAAAGCTGTCCAGTTGCCTCTTCTGTTTGCCATTCTGCAGATCACTGCTGCAAGTTGGTAGAAGGTCTGTCTGGGAACAGACAGTGACAAATCAAAGCCACCAGCATCCAGTCACAGAAGCTTGTGCAATTATGATACACCCTTTACTAGACAGATGGGTCCCTCCCTGCAGTTCTTCCATGTGCAGGCTGCTCTCTACATCCTTACATCTCCACGAACCTGACTTCACAGGAACACGATCGTGGGTTTTCTGTTGTTTTAAAGAGTCATTTCTATATGCTGTAAAAAAGACTCTTAATATACATGAGGGTTCGATTTTACATCGCGGGCCTTGACTTCCACATACTCGTTCCTTACCCCAGAACTTCTAATTATCAGAAGCACAGTTTTATTATAATAAGCATATGCTCTTTCATTATCCATATGTTGTTGCATATGTTAGTATTTCCCCTTTCCTCTCTCAGCTTTAGTGTGTCCCAATCCAATTAGTCCATGCTCAGTTTGTCTTTGAGTATCAGGAAGATCTTATCAGGAGCCAATATTACATTATCATATGTTAAAATGTTATTTCTTGTTGCTTAAAAAGTCCAAATAAAAATAGATTTTACAGTCCACTTTGGAGTCTCCATTTCTGGCTGTATCATGTAAGTGATAAATTATTCACCTTTATTTTGTGGAATTTCTTGTCAATGTAATTACATGAAAATCTCAAATTGTATTTATAAATGATAGAGTGATTAAGATTTTAATATCTCATTTACATGCTGGTGGTAATCTTTTCATGAATATAAGATAAGAAGTTACTGGTTTATGAATTCTGTCTGAAAGAACAGTATTCACAGAATTTAAAAAATAGCTGTATAGCTACGCTTTCACCCCTGACTTTTTATCTCCAGATGCACAGAAATAGTTTTGATTCCAGAGCATGCTCTGCATTTAGATAATAATGGAGCATAAGATAATAATAGAGCACAAGCTCTGGCTGAAGCATAATTCCAGATCTTCTCCAGTTCTGGCAGGCACACAATTTCCATACACAAAATTAATGACTGTAGGAGACATAAAGGAAATTCTTACTGGTACACGCTGGTACACACTGTGACATGCAACTCTTGAACTTTAATTCTATGACATGCAACTCTTGAACTTTAATTCATTTTTCAGACACATTAAATTTAGGTCCCTACCTTGCAGTATAGTAGATGGCAGCCTGTCCACACGTTAGCCCATTCTGCAGCATTAGTGTTTCTGCATGCAGTACATGACGATCACTATCGCAGACTTAGCCATTCAGCATTGTCTTTGCCAGGTTTTAGGATAAAGTCAGCTTTGCAGAAAAGGACCTGGGGTGCCTGGTGGACACCAAGTTGAACAGCAATGTGCCCTTGCTGCAAAGAAGGTTAACAGTATCCTGGGCTGCATTAGGAGGAGTGCTGCCAGCAGGTCAAGGGAGGCGATCCTTCACCTCTGCTCAGCACTGGTGAGGCCACATCTGGAGTGCTGGGTCCAGTTCTGGTCTGTCCAGTAGAAGAGAGACATGGACATACTGGAGAGAGTCCAACAAAGGGCCACTAAGATGATTAACAGACTGGAGCATCTCTCTTACGAGGAAAGGCTGAGAGATCTGGGACTACTCAGCCTGGAGAAGAGAAGGCTCAGGGGGGATCTCATCAATGTATATAAATACCTGATGGGAGGGTGCAAAGAGGTTGGAGCCAGGCTCTTTTCAGAGGTGTCCAGTGAGGCAATGGGCACAAACTGAAACACAGGAGATGCCACCTGAACATCAGGGAACACTTTTTCACTGTGAGGGTGACCAATCACTGGCACAGGTTGCCCAGGGAGGTTGTGGAGTCTCCATCCTTGGAGATACTCAAAAGCTGTCTGGACACACTCCTGGGCAATGGGTTCTAGGTGGCCCTGCTTGAGCTGGGAGCTGGACCAGATGACCTCCAGAGGTCCCTTCCAACCTCAACCATTCTGTTTTTCTGTGAATCCAGCAGTGCTTTTAGGCATCCATGAACTGTAATATTCTGGAGGCTGTTAATGGTGTGAATTCAGGATATCTGATTCTTATTACTGGCTCACTTTGCACTCTGTTTATACTTTCATCTTTAGAGCTCTTACCACTTTCTCAGCCAACCTGTTGACCAGACTTCAGACTGCAGTTTAACTTCATCAAAGAGAAAATATTGTGGTAGTGTCAGATGGCTTTAATGCAACTTTGTTTCCTCACCAAGACTAAGCTAAATTCTGTTTGTCTGAGCTCTAAAGTAATGCAAGGAATGCCCTGTCAATTAATGAACACCCCCTGATGTTTCCTCTCTTATTTTCCTGAGATTTTTGTGTCAGAGCTTCCCTTGCCGGGTCAATACTGCTGCCTTCTCTCTGAGTGCCTCTGCTCTTCCTAGAGCTTCTCTCAAAGACACAAAGACCTTCACAAAATGTACCCAGATAAACACCTCCACCACCATTTGCTCTGCATACACCTTTGATTTGGATGGCAGCACAGACCTGTCTTTAAAGCAGAGATTGCTGTTATTTTAACTACCTTCTCCCCATTGGCATGTCAAGCTTCTCTGAAGTGTGGCAGAGTGGTTACATGCCTCCAACTTGATCCAGAGATGTGTAAGAGATCTAACCCATCGTGTAGCAAAGTCTGGCAAAATGCACATACTAGATCAGTTTCTGTTCTACAGTGTTGAATTTTTCTATTACCATGGAAATGTAATACTGAATTAAAGTTTTTCCTCACCTCCTATTTTCTGCTTTGCTTGATTTATGGATTAGAAAAAAAAAAGCACAGATATGTTCTGACAGATACCCTTTCTCACAGATTTTATAGTTCAGAGTGCTGTCATGCAAGCAATGGGTTTCCTAGAAGAAGACTTTATCATGAAATATGGAGACCATTCTGTTAGAAACGAGGGGTGCATTTCTGCTCTAGTGACAGTGATGCCAATCAGGACTGCGCATCTCCTTTGAAGCTGATAGAATAAAAATGGTTAAAACCAGTGAAAGAATCAAAGCCCAGGAATTATCCCAGATTAATTTTAGGGTGAAAATTTCACCCTGCTGCACTGAATCTTGCAATCAATGCAGGAAAACCCAGCACTTTCTTACCATTACAGATCTCCAACAGTCACTCAGATAAGAGATAAGAGACAATAGATAAACAATAGATAAGAGTTTCTGAGGTGATAGGGTTGCAGTAGCCTTTTGGATGAGACCCACGGGCTGGTTTTTATTCCCTTCCAAGCTCAGATACTGTCATGCACCAATGGGCTGAACTGCCCCACGGCACCACGGCTGGGTGCACTCAGGCATGGGGCTGGCTGGCCCCATGGCTCGGTCCCCACTGGGAGCTTGGCCCCAACTTCACTGGCTCCCCAGCCCCGGGTCCCTGCAGCACCACCCACCCCACCAGAAACCCATCAATAGGTACATTCAGCGTTGTGACAGATTCTCCCATTTTTAGGATCTTTAGCTCCACCTCTGTTAAGATTTGAATAACAACCAGCACTTTTTTTTATTTTTCAAGGCTCTGAAAGATTGCTGCTTTTCATGCACAGAGAAATCTTTGCCAGGATGATTACAGCAGAGTCAATTACTTGTTTTGGGGTAGGTGTTGTTATCAAATAAATAATAAAATGCTCATCCTCTTTTCTCTTCAAGCATCCTTTCTTATTGGAAAATCACAGTGGTTCTGCTGATACATTTCGGGAAGACTGTACCTCCTTGATAAATGTTGCAGTAGTTGCACGATGCCTCCAAGATGTCATGTTTCCAGGGAGGGATAAGGTCAGTGAGCCTCCCAGCAGTACCACCCAGGACCACCAGGTACCAGTTCTCATTTCCACACAGACCTTCCTCTTACTTCCCCATCCTCACATGTAGCAGAATTCCTCACAAGTGTAGCAGAATTCACCCCTGAAAAATGAATTTACCATTTGTCATACAAGAAGCTTACAACCATTACATAAATCAGCACCGGCCACAAAGCGACCTGGACAGTTGCTTGCAGGAAAGGAAAAACCAACATTATTGTTAATGGCAAAAGGTTCTTTATCTCATTATTTTAAATGAAATTCAGAGTAAGGAAAGTTGATAACAGAATATGGTCTTTCTTTTATCAGTGTTCCTGAGCAAGCATTTTCTAGTGCTTTCTTACCCAAGACATTTAGCCTGTTTTCTGCTTGCAAATTGTTCATCAACAAGCTTCGGTCTTAAAATATGGTGGTTTTGTTGTTCCAGAACAGTTTTACAAACAGATTTCAGTCTCCTGAGTTCTTAATTTAGGATATTTGCTATTCACTTTTCATCCAGAGCCCACCATAATTTCGATTCCCTGACCAGAGTAGAAATTCAGCCTGTCAGCCAACTTCCAATAAAATAAACATATATGCTACTTATTTTTTCATCTTCTTCTGCTTCCCTTTCATATTTTCTTATCTCATTTCTTTTGCAGCAGCTTTTCCCCCTACCTCTCTTTTTAAGTGCCTCTTTCGCTTTTTTCTTTCTCCTTGCTCCTTTTTCCTTCCATCCTCCACCAGTCTCCCATCCAGCATTTTCTTGAGTCTCATACAAGTTTAGAAAAACATGTTTTCTACAAGTTTTCAAACAAGTTTTCCAAACTTGTATGAGACTGTTTTCAGAGGAGAGAGGGTTTTGCAAGTCAAGTGCCTTTTCTCCAGAGACTACCACAAGAGCAGAGTTACTAAGAAAATCCAGAAAGCACCAGTTTATAGTTTCAGACCCAGCAGTGCTGCATACAAATGTGCCTTATTTTAAAGAATGTAATAAACCTTTATCAGCAGCTGAAATCTGAGGATATATATTTATTTGTTGCCTATGGCCAACTAAATGTGTTTAGTACATGAAAATTCTCCTAGTAGGAAGAGCTCACTTGAACATATTATTAAGAAAAATACTTTGGCAGTTTTCTGAAAACCACCGGGTCATTGATGGGAGTTTGTCAGAGAGCAGAGGTCCTGCTGAGAACCTCAGAAAACCCCAGTATGATATTAATGGTTCTGGTGAACAGTCCTTTCCATCCGTCCAGCTAATGTATCTGAAGTCAATAATGAGTAACACTGCATGAGTTGCAAGCAATAATTTATTAAAGCATATATGTCATGGGAAAAGCAAGCAGAGATCAGCTTTACTTTCTGATCAATTAACAGCACTCAGACAAGCAGAACTCAAATTATTTTGAAACCCCAAATGAACCGATCTAGTCATTAGGAAGTCTGTGGTGCTACTTCATGCAAGCAGCTGTTCATTTTATCATATTTACTTTTACAAATGACTGTTATCATCCTGCAACCTTAGCTTTATGGCTCTTTGGAAACTACCCAAGGTTTGATTTTTAAGGACTCTATATGCAGTTTAATCTACTTCAAGAGAGAATATTGAAAATTTTGAATGAATTGGAATTGCAGTAGGAAATGTTTTAACAGCTATTTGCAAGTAATAAAAATACGATGTAAGCTCCCACAGACAGTCCTTTCCCAGCCATGGACTTTCTAATCAGGGAGTTCGGTCCAACACGGCAGGCAAACGTCTGTGATTAGGAAACGTCTGACAGCTGCTCCCACTTAAACAGCCTGAGATCCATACTTCAAAATGGCCTGCAGAAACCAGTCCCCAAGGCCAAACAACCTTTCACTGTACACGTTTCCATTGCCTTCACGCTATCATCATTTGTTTAACCCGCAGTGCCTCTGCTCCCCTCCTTGCTTTCCCAGGAGCCTGAGTAACCCTGCGGCTTCCACTCATCGTCACATGAAAATCATCGTGGATGACAGGAGACAACACGGGATTCGACTTCCCAGAAGAATGGGAGCAGAGCCTTTGGGATGGGATGTGTTAGAAGTGGGAAGGAGATAATGTATAAAAAACAACCTCTGTGCTTACTACAGCAGTGCCTAAAAGCCTGGAAAATGGGATCGCGCTGTGCACCTGGCCAGTGCCACCAGTGTCCTGCCCCAGCGAGTGTCCAGCTGGAGACGCCCAGACCAGTGCTGAATGTGCCAGCGAGCTACAGGATGAGGCAGACGCTACTTTCCTTCCAGGACTGCTTCTCTTCCTCTTGTTCTCACTTTTATCGTTGCTATGGTTGTTATTTTAAGAACACTAATTGGAAGGGAAGGAAAATGAAAGGAAAGGGCAGGTGGAAAGGGATATAAAAGGCAATTCAAGTAAAGAGGGAAAGAGGAGAACCAGGGCAGAGGGAAGAGCCTGCTGAAACTCTACATGTTGCCTTCCCCTTTGGTGAAATTTAACTTTCAGGCACTCCCGGATCCTTTCATTCCTTTCGTACTTGCAGGTGGCTTCTCAAGATGGATTGCTTGGCATTCGCTGATGTTTTTCCCCAAACTCTTCATCTGGCAGCACATTCTGCAGCTACTAATGCATGTAGCCCAGGAAAAACAATTCAGCTGCAGAAAAGTAGCTTGTAACTCTATCATATTGCAGAGAGACCCAAACTTTGGGGAAAGAAACCACACTGCCCGGTGTGTGCTCTGTCATCCCTTAGTGACGGGGGGATCTCAAGTTAAGCTACAGGCAGCGGCAATGGCAGGAGGGACTTCACCTGGGCTGCCATGCAACTAACAGCAAGGCACAAGCCAGTGCACTTGTTTTACCAGATACGTTTTCATCCTGAAAAAAAGCCATCGTTTTTCCTAGCTAGGCAGCTAAAGCCTGCCTGCTCGCACATGCTCTACTACAGATGAGGTTAATTCAATATTATCTTTATTTTGTATGTGTGAGGCATTGGCTGCTGAAAAGACAAAAAGCTCTGCGGGTCTGGTGTTACCTTTTGCTGAAATGTTGGATGGAGCTGCACTTTTTGTTAAAAGAGACAGAAATTATCTACCCAAGGGAAGGAGTCCATCTGTCTGAGCCTGGGAGAGAAATTCAGTCTTTAATATGGGTCTTTCCTAAATTATTTATTCCCATTTGGATAGTATAAGGTTTACATAGTCGCTGGCTGGCTGTGATTTCTAAAGCACTACTCACTGCAGGGATCCTCGTTCACTACCTTGTTTCCAGTTTTCTTGTTTTCCCTTTGTATGAGGGGATTTAATTGCAGAGAGTTGTTGAACAAACCTGCGTTTCCATCCTCCCCATGCCCTGCTATGAGGCACTATGGCTCTTCCAAACGACTCTGCTCCCACACATCACCTCCCCGGCCGCTGCCCGCACGGGACCGCGCAGTAACATTGTCTTGCACTCCTATGGGTGATCTTTTGGTTTCATTTCCCTTAACGGTTTTTATACAATACGGAGTTATGCCAAGATCGAAACGTACATAGCAGCCCGTTCCTGTTGCTTATATGCCTCATAGTGATACACATCTCTAACAGAGACCCAAGCTGCAGGCTACTTACAAAAAGCTGGGCAGCACATGTCTGGGACATATATGTAAAAACTTCTTTTAACCTTCCTCTTCTCCAGTTATGCAATTAAGAGCAGAAAGTGTGTTGAGAAGACGACCATTCTTGCTGCCAGGATAGAAGTTTTAAAGTCTGAGTGGTGCTTGCGTTGCTCCGGATACGGCCTCTGTACACTGTAGCGTTACTGCCCCCGTGTCTTTATTTACTTCCTCAGCCATTTACAGTCAGTGGTGGATTTGCAGACAGCTAGTAATTATTACTTTGGTTGTTAAATACCAGCAATATGCTTAGTGCTATGCTGGACACCTGAGCCGCAGCCCTCCAAGGCAAAATCCTCCTCCAAGGAGCACAGTGCCCGCCACTCGAGGCTCTGCACCCCAGAGCTCACCGGGAGCTGGGCTCACCCCAAGCACAAACCCTCGTGCCCCACGGCTTCTCACTCCCCCTACAACTGGCTCGGGCTGAAGTTCAAGCCACATTCGTTACAAAGTTCTACCTAAGTAAAGGATCAAGGAGAGGGGCAGGTCGCTTGGGCGTCCAGCAGGAAGAGGAGGGCTGGAGAGGACCCCGTGCTGCTCTCCCCTGTGCCCAGGCAAGGGACCCTGCGGATGCTCCTGCTCCCTGCCGCCCGCAGCCTGAGCCAAACCTCGGCAGAAACCTCAGTTTCACACTGAGATAAGTAAAAGGAGAACTGAGCACTAGGGACAACCATGCGGTGACTCCAAAATGGTTTGTTTTGTTTGTACAACCCTGAGGCAGCTTTGGCAAGCCTGTTCACAGGGTTAGGCCAGAAAAGTGCCCAGATTAAAAACCTGGCTCCTAGCGCAACTGCTAGCAGAAGACTTCCTGACCTAAGTGGCAAAATGCCAGCACAGACACAACTATATGGACAACAAACGCTGTGACAGACCTCCAGCTTGGCCTCAGTTTTGAGACGTACACCTTGTTCTTATCAAGCCAAAGCCACAAAAAAGCCATTGTTCATTAGAACAGAATTGAAAAGACACTGCATTTTCAACAGAGAAAACTCGAAGGGTTTTATATAATCTTGCAAAGTAAAACGGTTTGGGGCAGGACAGTGTGAGAAATAAAATTCTGTCTGGATAAAACATCCTTGCAGATGTGTATTATGTGTTGGTCATGCAAGAAGAGCCAGTCTCGCAGAGCCCACACCTTACTACCTTCTTCACCTCTAAATACGCTAAAGGCCATTTTAAAGGTTGCATCGCCCTGTGTCTTTAATAAAAGGGAATTATCCTCCCAGGCTGCAGGTTCTCCAGGCAGGCAATAATACATCTTCCTTGGAAACAAGGGCCATCACACCACAGTGTTGCTGAAATGGCATTTTCCAGCCACACAAAAAGACCCATGTGGGAGAGACTTGGCCCCCAAAGCTATAATCTAGAAAACATATTGTCCTTCCAGGGTTTGATAAGAGATGCAAGGACAGATTTGCCTGGACAAATGCTAAGCAATGAGCTGAGGGGGAAAAGTTCAGACATACATGTGCCTGCGTTTTTTGAGAACCACCACCATTCCCCATTTCCACTTCCAGCTCATGCATCATTCACTCAGCGCTCACTTTGCTACATTCACATGATGCAATACTGTAATATCACGCAATTAGAAAAGTTTCGAGCCTTGCCAGGAGAAAGTAATAAAAAAATGTATTCTTTTTCAGCTGCTTACTTGGGTTAGCTGATCACTTTTGCTCACAGATTCTGCTGGGTCTGGACCTCCTGTGTGATCATGTACAACCATGGCCAGAGAGTGGGCTGAAGAAGGAAAAAGTCCTAGAAATTAGCTGCTTCCCTGATCAGTCTCTGATTTGTATCAAAGGAGACATTTGCTGTTTCCAGTAATTCATTAACTCTCTATTGTTTCACAGTGCATACAGCAAAATCTTTGTAAAATGTTCTACCATTAAATCCCTTGCTGCTACTTGTGGCTCTGCTGCTATTCAAGGAGTTTTTCAAGGCTCTGGCTCACATCTCTATGTACAGCCTCTTTTAATGGCCGGCACTATGGGAATCAAAGACTCCATTATATCAATAGATGGTACCTGTCACTTTGTAACATGCTTTTTATGGCAGGATATTTATTTTTCAAAGATGTATTCCTCCTGCTGTAATCCTACATGTTCCTCCTTTACACTTGCAACGTGCCAGGCTTTAAAGCAAAGGACAAAGCAGCTGAAAATAGGAGTCTTTCCACCCACCCAGCCCCTTTCTTTTCAGATAGTGAGAAATTAAAACACAGGATTTTGTGGATGAATTGCTGTCAGAGTAATTTGATAACTAGGATCCCAGTAGAAGCTTTTATAACAACATTAATAAAGATGCGCTAGCACTAAGATCCCCGCATGCCGCATACCAATAACACCAGTTAGAATTATTGTCTTCAGATAATAAATCATACTTTTTTCAGGAGGCAAAAAATTATTAAATCTGTCTCCCCTCCCCACCTCCCCCAGGTTCAATAACAGGAGGGTTTTTAAAAAAAGCTGCTCAGAAGCACAATCCTGCTGCATCTCTGCCTGCCTGATGGCTGCACATCCCATGTCCTGCAGTGCAGTTATTCACTTAGAAGAGCTAAAACCCCACCCCTCCGTACTTTGACATCTGCTTTCTGCTTCATTAAATAGTGGGGCAGGTTTTGTTCGGCACCAGCAGTGGTGTGGGCTGGGGCTGGAGGGAGGAGTGCCTCCCAGCCTGGCTCGGGGGAGCCAGAGCCAGAAGATGCAGCATCTTTTCTCCTAAACCTAAAGGACGGGCAGGAGAAGGGGTGTCTGGAGCACAGTGCAACATGTCCATCACTGCACCCCCAAGACACGAGAAGCCAAACACAAATTATGGCAGTCCTGAGGTGACTCTGCCTTGCAGAGGCACGGCCAGGTGTCTGCAGTGTGCGGGGGTCTCTGATTGCCCCCTCCCTCCTCTGCAGCAGCTCCGAGCTGCTGCAGCTACCCAACCCTTTGAGGTTGCCAAAGGATCCAACTCTGGGCTGGGGAGGTCCGGCAGTGAGGAGGAGGAGTTTCCAGGTCTGAATCTCACACCTAACTCCAGGATAATTTTATTGGGTTTGTTCTGGGATGTCAGATACGCCAGGATGCTTTGCACAGCATGTGCTCCACAGAAAGCACACTTGCTACCTGCAGCATGGGGACACAGCAGAGGACAAGAGGTGCCAGACTAATGTGGTACAGGAGGAGGGGTGCTGGGCACTTGTCTCAGAGGGATAAACAGCAGCTGGGCTGTGAATAAACGAGATGAAACCAATTTTGCTTCTCCTTCAATTCCCACAGCAAGCACAGCTCTAATGAAAGAAGACCAGTATGGGTGAGTTTTAAGCAATTATAACAGCCTGGACCTGGTGTTACAGACCAGCAGCATCGACTCTTCTGGGATATGAGACTCTCTACCTATTCCTAGCTTTAAGCAGTGCCAGTTGGAGGAATATAAGACTGGAAAGGAGCTCCTGAGCCTTTAATACCAGTCACCTGCCAAATACGCTGGTCATACTATTTCATGAGCTGACCAAACTTCGTTTTAATGATGACCAGGTTTTACACCACCACTATCCTATTCCAGATCCTCAGTACACTGACAATGAAAAACATTTTATGAAATTCTGCCTAAGTGTATTCCCAGTTGTTTCTATATGAATGGTATTCTTTGGCTTAAATAGCTTTTCTTCTCCTGTTTCTCCAGAATTTAGTGACACGATGTGTTTGCAGGGAACAATTACATCTCTTTTCAGCCTCCGAAAGACTAAGTGAGCCAAGCCCCTGCCTTTCCCTCCCACGTCCATCCCACAGGCTGTCCTCTGCTGTTCCTCCATCTTTTACGCACAGGGGTGCCACCACTGTGCACAATACTCCAGACAAGGTCTCAGCACCGTCTTCTACAAAACCGCCTGAATGCTACTTTTGCTCCACTGTAAACATGTCATCAGGGATATCCTCAGCCTGGATTTGCCTTTCATGGTTGGATCACACTGATAACAATATTCATCCTGACTGGCTCAGTGACCCAGTGCTTTCTCCCCATTCCCATTTCCAGCTGGTAAGTTCCCAGTTTTCAGTGCAAAGTCTCCACATTAGTCTTTAAAAGATCTTGCCCTTTATTCCACTGAAGTTTATTGCATTGTCTGCCTCTTTGGGACAGTAGTTTTTTCTGCCTGATATCTCCATCTTCTGCCATATTGACAATGCCTCCCATCTTCATGTCACCAGCAAATTTCAAAAGCACTTTCTTACTATTAGCTTTAAGGTTCATTCACAAAACTCTATCCCAACTTAATATTTCTATA
Source organism: Phoebastria nigripes (assembly GCA_035582835.1). Lineage (NCBI taxonomy): Eukaryota > Metazoa > Chordata > Aves > Procellariiformes > Diomedeidae > Phoebastria > Phoebastria nigripes. The sequence continues at coordinate 130,490 of JAYKAV010003090.1, read as the reverse complement.
GTACACTGTGTTTTTCCATGTTAGTTGATAATTTACTTAATTAAATAGTTCCTAATTTTTTAAGAATACTGTAGATACTTTATTGTGTTTTTTGAAGAGTGAGGATTGCTTTATATCTAAGGCTAATTTATATTTAGGTCAATACGGCTGTTGTTTATCCTCCCTTTTCTCATCAGTATTAGCACTTTCCTTCTCTGTACTGCCCATCCTCTCATCTTCTGTACTTCCATTACAGATTGTCATATTGTTGTTTATTTGATTTTTCCCTTTTTTTATATTAGATCTCCAGGCATGGAGGTTAAAGAAGTCTCTTCCATCCTTCTCCCTTCATTTCCAAGTTAAAATTCTTATCATTGTTTCCATCAGCTTCAAGCCAAGAGGAATAGTGCCCCAGCAGACAGACAGCTTTCTATTTTTGCAGTGATACACAGAATCAACCACTCAGCATATTTGTGTAAGTGAAAGACATGAAAATGTACACAAGTGGTGCTTTTTTTTTTTATTCAGGGCACRTATCCTAGGAAGACTCTGAAATCTGTACCATTTCCCTGTGTACCACTGTAAACATGACCACAATACAGTATTTCATTTGCCTATGGATTCAAGCAACTCTCAGTCCTGTAGAGACTTTTATGCAATAGCATAAAAGGGAGTTTGTGGCGATGCAACAAGAGAGGAGCAGTATTTATAACACTTGTACAATCAAAAAAAGCCTTTGGATTTTCAAGGTAGAGTAGCAAGACCCCTGTGAAACTCTGGGGTTGCCCATCTGTCAGTTGTGGGGCTGGCGCAGGCTGTCAGCACCAGCTGAAATGGGGGCGAACACAGGTGGCAAAGAGAGGGGAGCCAGTCTTGGGTGACGGCATCAAGTCCTGCACGCCTGGACGTGCCCAGGACCAAGAGGTCCTGGCCAAACCTGGGGGGTGGAAGCAAAGTAGCACCTTTGACTCTGTTATTTGCCGTGAGTAGCTATCATGCTATCCCATCACTATGGCTATTAAGAGAAGAGAAAGAACACATGGAAAGACCCGTAAGACCCTCATGCTGTGTTACATATACAACTGCTATTTGTTTGAATATACAGCCACTGTTACTCTTCAGCTGACAAATTTGATTTGTGGCCCTTAATATCTTCAAAGTAATGCTCTTGCTAATTGTAGTCATGCTATTGATTTTCATAAAGGCGTTTTACTCCATGTGAATCCATTGCTTTTAAGCCAATTAATCATGCATCGCTAACTTAACTGCAATGGCGGTTTTAATGTGAATATTCAAGTAGTGCTTCACTTCAGGGTTTATCAACAACTACCATCTGAAGACCATTTCAAAGCCTTAAGAAACTGCTTAATATAGTTATTGGATGCTCACCAGTTCATAAGATCCTGCCCCAGCTGCCTCATATATTTTATGCAGAACAAAATCTTCTAATTAAGTAGATGAAAGAAAAGAATTAACATACCACCTAGGGGACTGAACATACATGATTATTAAGCATCATTAAAAAATGAAAAAGGCATGCCCAGCTCAAAAAAGAGATTAAAAACGAGCTAACTGGGGGAGCAAACCTTCATCACACTGCAACAGGGAAACGAAAGAGAGTTTAGGCAGACCTATTGCCGTGACTGACACTGCAGGGATGTGCTGGAAGTAGGGTATAAGATTTTTGAAGCATCTGTGTGTGCTCTTTAAGTTCCTCAGTCCATTCTCGTTTCCCTTTTTGGGACACCGTTGGGGACGTTTTCTCAAAGAGGCCCCACACCGCTTGCCGTGGATGCAGTGATCCTCCCCACCCGGCGGGCACCAAGACCCCGCATCCCACCCCCAATTCTGGCTGCTGCCATCCCCGTTAGAAATGAAGGCCTTGATTTTCAGTCCAGGTCCAACAGGGACACAGGGCAAAGATGCATTCCCCTGACCTTCCAAAAAGAGTCTCAGCAACCCTCCTGTCCTGCTCTGTGTCTCAGGACTTCTACTGCTTCAGCAACAAGGTTTGCTACTGCATTGGTGGTAGTCAAGTCAACTGCACATTCACGCCAACCCACATCCTCTTGCAGGCCATGTGCATAGGCTATATATCTGGGGAGCAGAGGGATGATGGACAGAGCCAGACCATTGATCGCATCCAGCCACCCCAACCATATGCACAATTATAAAAGTGCTAGCTGGCAACCGCTTCGGCATGGGGACCATGGGAAAGAGGTATTTTCATTCCAGGTTTAATGTGACAAACTTAATGACAGAAATGACAGAGCTACTGTGGTTGGCCCATCCCGCCTTCCCTTCCCTCCAGCTTTCCTTGCCTGCCTGCAGAAACAGTTATCTTCACCAGGACTTTTTCCAGCTTCTTCTGAAGCAAATGCAAGTCTTTCTCCAACTGCATGAAGAGAGGTGTTTGTTCTTTAATGGGCAACAGTCACATTAGGGATATGCTCTTGCATATAGTAACTCAGACTGAAACACAGCGAGGGAAGTAGCCGTCACCTCAGTATCAGCAGCGTAGCCAGAACCAGAGAGACTGGACCATGCTAGGCTGGGCTCATATAGTCACAAGTCTGAGAGTGGAGATCTTAAATAAACTTAAAGAAAAGAGGAGAAGACTAAGGTGTGCAGTTCAGAGCATAAGAGACTGACTTGATTCATATATGCAGCCTTGGAGTGACTTTTGAAGAAAAACTAATTAAACATGTGAAGATGGGTGGAAGATTAATGCAACATACCTGTCAGATGAGCCTAGCATCTTTCTTGGAAACTATAATTGATATTTTTAACTATTCTTATTATGCATTACTAAGACCAAAATCACATTTATTTAGACATCTGTGAAACATCTGCTACACAGCCACACAGGAAATTATTTTGTTTTGAGAAGAATGAGTACAAGCCATGTAGTGTAAGGATACTTGAAGTAAAAATGTCAATGGGATGGGCTGGAAGGGATGCTACGAGGCTGGAAGGGATGGTACAAGGCTGGAAGAAGACGATGAGCAAAGTTTTTCAAGGACTGGGTCTGGTTTAGTATTAGCAATATTAATAGTGCAAAAAGTGGACGAGTGGTAACAAAACTTGCCAAGTACACCATCCTCAGTATGGGGGAGACTGGCTGTCACAGAGGGAAAGGTGGTCCTGAGGACAGGAGCAATCCCAGAGGAGTACCATAGCACACAAGGCCATGCACTTCAGCAATAATAAAAATGTGCACTGTAATCTAGGAGTTCCTCAGCTGGCAACAAACACTAAAAATAATGTGTGGATATACGTGTGTGTGTGCACATGTGTACTTACGTAAATATATATGCTTGTATATATACACAAACACTTGTGTGTATTTGCAGATGTCTCCAAGCCTTGCAGCCATGACAAAGGCAAGTGAAACGTGGTGACTCTGACAAACAGAGACTGACATTGGGGTCTCATACAGTTCTAGTCACTTACGTACAAGAAAGTTGAATTTTAACCGGACTAGACATAGGAGAGAACTTTCAGGATGAGCACAGCTATTTGCTGTATTTAGTAGAGACGGCTAGGACAGCTTGGTTTGCTTAGCTGGGCAAGACCCTCAGGAAGGATGAGGTTCCTCTACATCAGAGGGGTAAACTCTAGGAAGGCAAAAGCTATTTCAGGTAAAATACAATAATGGCACAACAAAAAAATGGCATAAACTGGCCAGGAAAAAAATGAGATTGGAAATCAGGAGGTGGTTTCTGACCACGGGAGCCAGCAAAAGCCACAAAGTGAGGTCAAGGCAGTCTCAGACAGGATTTGTGACCCAGTGCGCTGGGGGACCAGAAGGTGCAAAAGTCCTTTCTGGACAAAGTCAGAGGCTCAGCAGCCCAGCACAGATGATTTAGTGGTGAGACATCTATAGCTTGTGATGTTTGGGTGAAGGGTGCTTCATTCTGTGATGACACTAAGACCAACTTCAAGTGACCCCAATTCCATTGCAAACATCTCATGCAGCTTTATTATCCATAAATCAGTTAGCATATTAAAATACATTACAGGAAGAAATCCTTTGCCTAGGGCCTTTAATAAAGCTTTTAAATGTGCTCTCTTTAGTTTTGTTGCTTCCTATTTGAAATATATAAATAAATAATCAGTATATCAATTGTTTCTATATATTTTATAGTCAAAATGTCAAATGTCTCTGGCAAGTACCCTTGTTTATTAATTTCTGTTTTATGTCTAAAAGAGAGTTAGATAATTAATAACAATTATACTTATTATTTAACAATTATATTGAAGAAAAATCTTGAGGCCTCCACAGCAAACATTACACAAAAAATATGGAGAGATAAAGGAAGTGCTCTGCTGCAAGGGACATTAGAGTCTTCCTCAACATAAATGGTAAAAAATCAATAGGGTAACTTACCCAATTCTCTATCTGTGTGGATAATAATACAACATCCCTGTTGTATTTGAGGCACACTGAGTCCATAAACTTGTGGCTACGAGACATAAATGCTGTGCATTTATGTCCAGTATTGTTCATAGCATTTATCCTGAAACTGGAAACTCTTCTTTCAGACCACCTTTCTTGGACAGAAAGAGGTAGGAGACACATTTGCACGGGAACAGCTAAGAACCATCCATCACCATTGATTGCGTCTAACATTCTTCTTCTGCAGTGAACATGACTGACCTAATTCTGTTAGCAATTATTATTTATTATAATTTATTGTAAACCTAGAACTATTTCAGCAGGATTGGTGAAGATACTCCAGGTTTACGTCCAAGAATGAGAACAGAACCAGAACCACTATTTGCAATAGAAAATAATTAAATGAAGCCTATTTCCTTCACATGAGTTATCCATGAATGGATGTAAATGACATTGTTTTACCTTTATTCAAAATTTTCCAGTGATTTCAGTAGACCTGTTTCAGCCCAAGGAATTCTGACAGACAACGGGTGGCGATTCACCTCTTTCATGGGGTGACTAGACACAAAACAAAGACAATATTCTTCTGCAGGGACAGGAGAAAATAGCACCTTTTAAATGCAGGAGGGTCTACGAGGTCTTTATGCCAATAGAAGCCTAAGCACACCCTCACACAACTATTTAACTCTTTCTTCTTAAAGGAACAAATGCTGATTTATGTAGATATTCACAGAAATCCTATTAAAATGTTTTTACAAGAGGAAATTCTTTTCACTTGAATGAGTAACCACACATTTATATAGATATTTATATATTTATATATTYATATATTTATTCAGTATTTTGTCAGTGTGAGTAGAGATGCTGACTCAAGGGAGTCAATTTTTCCTGAGAGGTAGCTTCTGGCTCCTTTACAGCCAGTAACAGTGTTATGCTCTGAAGTGTTATTACACTTACAGCACTGAAGACATGTCATGATAACAAAAGTTAAGATTTTTGTATATATTTATGAAATTCTACTTATCTCCTTGGGTAGTAACATATCCTCAGGTACCGAAGAAAATGTCTTCAATGCATTAATATTGATAGTACTATTTGTGTCTTAGAATTATGAATGCAGGATGTTAAAAAAAATCTTAAGTACTAAGAAGTGATATGTTGCTTCAAAGATAATCCTCCAGGGATAAATCCCAAATGTCAGCTTTAAAAAGCTTCACATACTGCATAAACATAACAGCAGGAGGGCTGCAAGGAGTGAGGTAAAGAAGTTGCATTGTGTCTTTGCAAATATGACTCTTGTCTAAACTTTTGTTGATTTATTTGGACTGTGCATTTTGCATCTTTCAAAGGGTGGAAGAAGTTGACACGAGGCTCAGTTCCRCCTGGTTCAGTCTATGAAACGGGAGATGTGTGTGCACGGGAAATATAAGAAGGGACTCAAAAGAGATTGTTTTCATTCTTACTTTGTCTTTTTTTTTTTTCCCCCTAAAGGACAATTCAGCACTGTCTGAGCTGGAGAACACTAAAACCCTACAGCCATGAGGACCTTCTCACATCTGAAAATATCGCTACCGCTATTTATTTTTCTCTACATTTCCCTCTTGTACTGTGGTTCAAGCTTTGCTGCAGAGCCACCAGAGAGAAGCACCACAGCTGTCTAAATTTGGACCACTTAAAGATTTTCAGGGGAAAAAAAAAAAAGGGAGAAACATGCCCCCAGATTCCTGTTTCTTTTTCCATGTCCTGGTCAAACACAAACAGCTGCAAACTGAGAGTCACAACGCTATTGCACACTATTATACCCTAACAGCAGATGCTGAGATCAGCCCTGGTGTAGCCCCAAGGATGCTCGCTCGGCAGCATCCAGAGGGTGACTGCACAAGGCGCTCTGTCACCCTGGCACTGCCAGGAACACTGGGTTGCTTTTGGACAGTGACTGAGACCAAAGGGCTGAAACCTCTAAGAAAGGACTGAAAAAAAAAAAAAAAAAATGAAGTAACATCAAGCTGGAGAGGGACTGACACAGATGGGAAAGTAACAGAGGAAGAAAGCATTTCAGGAAAACTGCATGGAAAAAGGAGGAGTCACATAAAAGGAGAACGCTGCCTTGAAAACATGGTTAAGAAAAAAAATAAAGAAAAATATAAAAAGAGGAAGAGGTGCAGAAATATTAGGTTGAAAACAAATAAACATATCTAGAAATATAAAATACTATGATCTAGACAGGAAGAATATCAGTACAGGGGAGAGAGAGAAACCATCGTAACAAACCCCCAGTTTTCTAGGAAGCAGCATTCAGAGAGGATCTTAAACTTATATAGCTTTGCAGGCCCAGGGCTATATAACCAACCACCAGTAAACTCAGATCTTTGCAGCTGTTTTGCAAACTCTTCTAAGAGAGCAAAACAAAGGGTTTGCATCTCTAAAGATCTTGCTCTGGGGAAGTCACCTGGGACAACGTGGGACGTGACCGGGAGCGGACAGCCAGAGCGGACAGGCAGAGCTCCTGCTCAGCTCCCCTCAGCTCGCCAGCGGTGAGGGGCTTTCCTCACCAGGGAAATGAGGAGTATCAGCTAACGAACCTTCAGCACTCAGAAACAAGGGCAGTGCCGGCTGCGAGCTTGCCCAGCTCACGCAGGGACAAGCAGCAATGGAAACACAGGAACACATCCCTGGGTGGGGTGCCTGTGGCCCCCTCAGCTAAGTGGCTTTATGGGACACCCAAAGCTGCCTGAGAGGGTGATTGCCCAAAGCTGGTAGCGCTAACGAGGAAGATGGCCAGCCTGATTAAACAATAACCAGGGAATGACAAAGAGACTGGTGGGAGATGCCTTGGAGCAGGAGGAGGAGCAGTGACCCTGCCAGGCATCGCCCCACAGCATCCCTCGCAGCTCCCCGGGGGCATAAGAGCAGCTGGCACCCAGCCAGGGACCCACAGCATGGGGGTGGCATGGGGGGACACCCCTCCCCGGGGTGCACATGGGGCCATGTGGGGCACCTGCCCACGGCGGTGCCTTAGTGGGGTGCCAGCAGTGGCAGGGGTGCATGCACTGCGGGAGCACCCACATCTCCCCAGGAGCATCTGCATGCAGGGCACCTGCACCCACACACAGGGCATGGGGTGTGTAATCCACAGTGCCTGGGAGGGGGCTCTTAAATGTTGGGAATATAAAAGCATGCTTAGAAGTCTGCAGGCATTTATTAACATTTTGCAAGCGTCTAGTACTGTGGTTTATSTGATGTGTTGCTGATTTCAGTCCTGAACGTACAGTTCACTGATTGCAGGTTAAATATGCACTGCTAATAAATCAATAAATTGTTTTAATCCCAGTTTGATTTAAACCATGTGAGACGACTGGCTTTCCCTTGCTGGGCTGCACATGCCAGAGATGCTGTATGAAGCCAGGACTGTGTTCTCCATAGTGGCAGTGGTAACTGTGACACTGGGGACGCTGTCTTCCACAAGCAATTTTAGCATCTAACCTACCTTCAGTGTTCTTCTGATGGTGATCACCAGAGTGAAGCTATGCACCGTGCTCTTCATATTGAGGTCCAGGGTAATTCTTTCGTAGCTCCAGTTTCAAAGAGACATTTTATCCCTCTTTCCAGTTGCCTGTAATGGTTGTGCAGTATTGGATTATTTCACATAAAAGTTTCAGTAGTGAGTAAATGAACTTGTGATTCTTAATGACAGCTGTGAGAGCTCGTGTCTTTGCTACTGTCATTGTGTTGCTGGACCATGACTGAAGAAACAACCACAATTTGATCAGTTAGAGAAATGCAGTGAAAGGCAGAGTAACACCGACTATGTGCATATTGAAAAGGTACCTAAAATAGACCCAAGCCAACCTTCGCTCTCTGCTGACTGCTGGACAGTTAAAATTCAGATCCAAATCAGGGCATCTTCTAGGTCATGAAATTATAATTTTCATACTAAAAAGTATGAAAGAACACTGGCCTGTTCCTATTATGCAGCATTATACACTGCTGATGCTGAAGCGCTCCTGGGTAAATGTCAACATAAGCTCTGCGTTGTGGATCTATTTCAATGATGTGCTTGAGTATATTACTCAGGGATTTGAGGACAAAGACTACAAAAGGATTTCAGGTCTCAGAATGTTCCATTTCTGGGCAAGTTTCATAAAAAGGACCCAAATCCCAGCAGTTGGTGATAAAAATCTCCATTATAGACCTAGCTAAAATAAATAGGCAAATACCTATTGTCCAGATCAGCACACATCTGCCTGGGTGAACCATCACAAATGATCTATACGTAGAAGAAAAAYGATCAGAAGACTGTATCTCGCTGAATACCTTATGAATATTTCCACTGCATTAAAAAAGAAAGAAAAGAGAAGGTTGCTTTGCTGACTGAATTCTGACAGAGGAAAACGATGTATTTCTCAGGTCCACTATGAACTGACTGGAAAACAGCCTACATCCATCGAAAGTATGTTTTTATGTGGAGTTGAATAGTATGCCATGTCTTCCATTCTGCTTCCCAATGCAACAGTGAATTTGCCCTAATTTGTTAATTATAAACACGAAATGTACCCCCACATGTTCTGCAGATCGGGAGCTGCTCTATTTGAGCAGTGACCCCAGAATATCCCTCATCTCCCGCTGCGGATCGACTCGCTCTTTTGGGCCAGATGTGCTCCTGGTGGCACTTTACAGCTTGCCGCTTGCCGACTGCAATGGCTGGCTTACTATTCTATGGAAATAGCAGTTGGAAAATCAATAGTTCTTTGCTGATTAATAACTGTTTTTCCACTGACCAAAATGCCGCGTTGGCCCTGCCGTAGCAGGCAGCGCAGGTCGCGCATGGCTGCAGCTCCATTTTTACTGTGCCAGCCCCGAAAACGCCCCCTTTTTTTTTCTTTTTCTTTTTCGATTTTTTTTTTTTTTTTAGTTCTTCATTCCTTCCAGGGGCAAGACGGCGGCAGCAAGCGCAGGGAGCGCGCATCCCCCCCGGCGCTCGCCGCGGTGCGCGCAGGGAGCGCGCATCCCCCCCG
>JAYKAV010003090.1:96235-120939 GCA_035582835.1 Phoebastria nigripes | reverse complement strand
TGCCGCCCCGCTCCGGCGGGGAGGCGGGGGCGGGGAGGGAGCTGCGGGTTGCGACAGGACCCGTAGCGTGGGTCAGGTTAAGCACTTCCTAACGTCCCTGCTGAGCAGCGGGGGCAGCTGTGTCCTCAGTTAGTGCCAATTACTGTTCTGCTCTAAGAAATTTATTTTACTACCTGTGGTTCACGTCTTCATAACGGGCTCCACAGTTTACTTGCAGGTAGGTTTTTATTTTGGACCATTTTATTTACAATCCCATCTGTTTCATCTCACTGTAGGGGTGAGGAAGGGGGTCCCAGTAACTCTAGGGAAGTGGCAGGACATCTCCCGGTCAGGCGTCCTGGGGAAGTCAAGGACAGAGGATGGTGTGGTGGATAATGCTGAAGACCTCAGATCAGGCGATACGAGCGCTGGTGCCTCACTGCACTGTCTGCAAAGTGGGGGCTGATATTTCTCTTTCATCACAGGAAAACCACGGGTCCTGCGAGGATGCTGGCAAAGTGCTCTGGCCTCCCTCGGCTCTGCGGAAGCACAGTGGGCTGCTCCTGCACTGAAAGGCTGGAGAGCTCTTCAGGCAGGTAACCCAAAGGAGCTCCCGCATTTTGCAAATCTCTGTGGCAGGATTTCATTAGCATCGCTTTTGGAAGAGCCTGCCCCTGCTAGCAGAGCCAGGCACACATACGCTGAAGGCTGCACGCACAACCGCTCCTCTCCTGGCCAGCCTCTGCCCGCATCTTGCCTTCACCCGCCGGCCCCACTCCAGGGCATCCAGCCAAGAGCACTGCCATGATGGACAGCCAGAGCAAATGGTTCACGGGGGTTGAAGCCAAGATTGTTAGACCATCTAATCAAATCTTTATTTAATACAAGCCCTTAAATTTACTCAGAGTCTCCTCTCCTGAACTCTCTATATGTGCCTTGCTAAAGTATGTCTTCTTGCAGGGTATCCAGCATGGGTAACCAGAAATGGAGAGTTCACCACCCACTTCTGCTGCGTCAACAGACTACTCGGCTTTGCCGTTTCAGACATGCTTCATTTCCTGTTTGATTTCGTTCCGTTTTATCCACCTGCCTGTGGTTCTTATCATACCTTTTCCCAGTAGTTTAAAGAGCTCTTTAGCACCCAGATTTTTCTTCTCATGAAGGGATTTATAACTGTAACCAAGGCAGCTTGGGGTCTGTCTCATAACCCCATCAGCAGGAAGGCTTGTCCTTTGCTACAAGGCAATCTCTCCCACCCTTGCTTCAGCTTCATGAGGCTTTCTGCACTGCTTACAATTTTTCAGCAAATGAATGGGACCGCCCTTACTTCTTACAGACGAACAGCATTTGTGTGTAACACTTCAAATGGAAACGTGCACTGCGATGTAAAATCAAAGGTCCCGATTCTCATTCACAATAGAGGCCTTAACTAACTCTGGCAAATTACCTTTCATTTAGATCCAATGTACGGCTCCCCTAAAATGTTGGTGTTGAAAAGGGGCCAGACTGTAAATAAGGAGTTGACTCTCAGTTATTTTTATTGACTTAATACTAAACCACTGACCATGCCGTTAGGGTTACTGCACTTTTGCTTCCTTTGCATTATTAGAAGCATGCACTGACTAGCACTCACATACCCCGAGTCAGCTGTGCGCGCGTCCTAGTATTTTATAGTGGAGTACAAAGATTTATTTCCATCTTCTTTTATTTAGTGAGAGCAGAGGTGCAGTTCCTGAGAGGGCTGCTGCTCCGTGTTAGGGTGGAGATGGGAGACCTGACCGACTTCTCTCCAACCCTACCTTGGCATAACTTCATTCACTCCTTCAGTGGTTACACATGCCTGATTTATGTCAGCATGAATAAAATAAGAATCAAGCCTGCTGCTTGTGCCCTAAATTTCCATTACCCGGGACCACCTCGCTAAGACATCCCTGCTTCTGCATTCAGAAATTTCCTTTGTTCCCTTTCAATATGCCTTTAGTAACAGCTAAATAGGGGGGCTGAAAGGCAATAAATACATCTGCATTTCTAAGCATGGCTGATGCTTTCTTTCCTTAAAATTACTTACATGTGGCATCTACTTGCCAGAGTCATTAATTCCCCTTTACAGAGACTGCCTCCATTATTTTTATGCTTTGTCCTTGATGTTTGCTTACATTGTCCCTGTTTTCCATGTCAGAGAGCACAAGGTGCTGTACCCCATTAAGGATGACTAATACATGGACAGAGAGGAAAGAAGAGAGAGATTAAACCAGAAAGAAATGCATACTAAAAACATTGCAGAGTACTTAACAGAAAATCCCTGCTGCTCACATGAAAGCAATCTGGGAAAGGAGACTATTAGAAAGCGAGTGCACATGACTGAGGTGGAAATACAATTAAACCACCAGAGAAAAATAACAGAAAATGTAGTAGTGAGGTTAATAATAAACTCCAGTCATGAAAGCACGAAGTGTAGAAGGGAAATTACACTGCCAGTCATCATCTCTTTATTAGGGAACTCATTAAAACCAGAGCAGTACCACTTCTCCCAATGGAAAATTTGGATGGGCACGAGTGGGACCCAACTGGAAAGAGGCAGCTGCGTCCAGGAGTGCTCTGTGTGGGTGCAGAGGAGGGACGATCCCGCTGCAGATGCTTATGCAATATTTTCATTAATTGGTTTATGCGCTTACTGTGCATGTGCATCACAAACACAGCTTATGGCTCACTACTACTCCCTTGGCTTCCTTTTATCTCATTCTGCCTCGCCTACCTTGCAATTTAAAGCCCCATATTTCAATTTCATGACAGGGCAATGTGTAGCAAAATCTTTGCTCCTCTCTGCTTCAGTCATCCTGGCTCATCTTATTCTTGCTTCGCCAGTACTCGGCTCTCTTCATACTGCCTGTCCTTCCGGCTTCGTGCTTCGCACTCCCGAATCCCCTCCTTAAATTCCTTTTTCCCCTTCTCTCCTCCTGCCTCTGCCTTTACTTAGAAGTGAACCCACTGCCCTTGGCTCTGTGTGCAGCTGGGTTATGGTGTGTCAGGAGATAGGGATGTAAACAGACTGGAGAAGTCAGGAACCTTATGGTGCAGAAGAAAGGGACTAGGGATGGCGATGTGCATAAGTGTGGCTGCCTGCATAATTTTTGCCCAGTAAAAAGGGCAATAACAGCGAAAGAAAAATCTTGATGAAAAAACCACATTAATAAAAACATTTCAGGTTTGGTTTTTATTGAAAGTGAAAGCTCTGTCAATACAATTTGCTGAGACTCAGAGACCTTTAAATAATTAGAATAACTTTTCTGCATCTAATTTGGAAAGTGCAAGGGTTGCCAAAATAGATGTTGTTTCCTTGTATTCCTCTGTGGTTATATTATAAGCACACACTCAAACATGCATTCATGTTGGGAGCTTGTAATCGTTAGCTGTAATTCTCCAACTAGAAAATCTCAAGGTAAGGATACCAGTGCAACATTTCACAATGGATTTTTTTTTTTAATTATTTTTTTCTTTAATTTTTTTCTGTTACAAAGATATTTTAAAACAATATAGTTACAGTGCCAAATTAAAAGACATCTTGAAATTGCTTTAAACACAAATGTTAAGCACTCAGGGAGGCTTGCAAAGACAGACTTGGGGCTGGGTGCACCGTTCCCAGTGACCTTCAAAGCCCTTTTAAAACCTTGTTCAACGCTGTGAACAGTGCCTCTGTTTTGAGTAGGAGATTCTAACTTTCTATGAACGTTCTAGATGTAGAAACTTACTGCCTCCATGTTTATTTACTGTACCGTTCTGTACTTCTAGATGGTAAATACTTTGGAAGAGGGGTCCTATTTATGTAAATATATATACATGTTTCTGTATGAATGGAACACTGCACTCAACATGAAAATGGGTAACTTCAACACATGGACAGTGGGATCGAGAGTGCACCCTCAGCAAGTTTGCAGATGACACCAAGCTGAGTGGTGCAGTTGATTCACTGCAGGGACGGGATGCCATCCTGAGGGACCTGGACAGGCTTGAGGAGTGGGCCTACGTGAACCTCATGAAGTTCAACAAGGCCAAGTGCAAGGTCYTGCACCTGGGTTGGGGCAATCCCCAATATCAATACAGGCTGGGGAATGAATAGATTGAGAGGAGCCCTGTGGAGAAGGAGTTGGGGATAGCAGCGGATGAAAAATTGGACATGAGCTGGCAATGGGCACTTGCAGAAAGCCAATTGTATCCTGGCCAGCAGGTTGAGGGAGGTGATTCTGCCCCTCTACTCTGCTCTGGTGAGACCCCACCTGGAGCACTGTGTCCAGCTCTGGGGTCCCCAGTACAAGAAGGACATGGACCTGTTGGAGCGGGTCCAGGGGAGAGCCACAAAAATGATCAGGGGGATGGAATGCCTCTCCCGTGAAGAAAGTCTGAGGGAGTTGGGATTGTTCAGCCTGGAGAAGAGAAGGCTCCAGGGAGACCTTATCGCAACCTTTCAATATACAAAGGGGGCTTATAAGAAAGACGGAGAGAGACTTTTTACCAAGRACTATAGTGACAGGACAAGGGGCAACGGTTTTAAACTGAAAGAGGTTATATTTAGATTGGATATAAGGAAGAAATTTTATATGATGAGGGTGGTGGGACACTGGAACAGGTTGTCCAGAGAAGTTGTGGGATGCTTCATCATTGGAAGTGTTCAAAGTCAGGTTGGACGGGGCTTTGAGCAACCTGATCTAGTGGAAGATGTCCCTGCCCATGGCAGGGAGGTTAGACTAGATGATCTTTGAAGGTCCCTTCCGACCCAAACAGTTCTATGAACACCAGATGTGTAATAATCTCTATCCAGTTGCCTCTCCTGTCCCGAAGAGGGAAAGAAAAGTTGAGTATAAGGATGTGGGAAGCCAGCTGAAGCTGTGGCCCTCCCAGCGCTCGCAGCCCCATCCCTGACCAGGCTGCCCAGGGAGCGCAGCCCTGCACAGCCCGCTGGTRCCCCAGCCCCAGCACAGCAGGCAAGGGGGGAGGCCACCAAGGGTAAAAGAAACAGGCAGAGCCAAGGGAAAAGTCAGGGAGAAATATTTATGAGGGCAGAACTGGCTAACGTTTCATGGTATCGTGTTTTCCATATGGGGATAGTTCTGAAGGAAGGGTCAGGGTGAGCAGCAGCTTTGTTTCAAAGAGCTGCCTTTTGCTCCAGCTGTTTGTTGGAGTTGCCACTGGCAGGATTTGGGCTTGCATGCTGTTTTCTCTTTTGATTTTTGCTAGCTCGCCGTGCCCTGGGGGAGCCTTGGAGAGCTGCTTCCCTTTCCCCTGCCCTTATTGCTGCTGATCTCTATTTTCCTGCAAATTGTTTTCTCTGCCACTGCAATGGGTTTTCACACTTTGAGTTTCTTTCTAAGGTTTTCAAGGCTGTGATGGCCCCCAGGATGAGGTCCCTGGAAGCAAACAAGTTTGTATCAACCAAACCTGGACAAAAGGAAGTGTAATTAACACTTAAAGTCACCAACACCAAGCTCATAGCGGTGTGGTGGTAAAGCCAGACTTTTTTAACCCTCAGATCATCATAGGGCTCTGCTGTGGGGCTGCCCTAACTGGGCCCCCTCATAGAGTACATGGATGCCATCAAGTTGTGTGGACCGTGGGGGTTCTGGCACTGGCAGTGGGACCTACGGCTGGTGGTGTGGTCACCCTCCTTCTCTGCTGTGCTCCTGGCCCCAGCCCCGGTCAGAGAGGAACGGGCAGGGATGCAAAGGGGCATGGTGTAAGAGGATGCCTCCTTCTAGACAGGCTGTGGACATGCAGGCTGTCTCCCAAGAGAAGCACTAGAACTATTGATTCGTAAACTGAGGGAAAAAATTAAAATGGCTGGAGAAAGCAGAACCCATATTTTATTTAATATTCTCATGATTAGTGAACGCCTCACTTTTAGAAAGAGAGAAATGCAGGGTCAGCACTTCCACAGCCTGGGGGGACTCCAAGCAATACCTGCTGCCATCCCAGGTGGGAGCACCAGGTGACACAAAATCCCTTTTTTCTCCCTCTCTGGCCCTGTGATTCCTGCCCTCGCTGCCATSCATCCGCTGGCGTCACTTCAGTCAGTGTATAGAAATCACTATTTCTTTCTTCCCCTCATCTCTGGCGTGACTAGCATATAACCTCACAGAGAAGATACGCTTCTTGAAGGTGACAAATGTGAGTTTAAGCCATCCCAGCTGGGTTTGGGCTGAAGGTAATTGCTGAGCTACTCAGTCAAGGAGAAGCCAAAATGAGCCTGGCGAACGCCGGAGTCGGCAGTCCCACACACGTGTCCCCAGTTTAGGTGTCTGCAGGATGGTGCTGCAGCTGAAAAGAAAGGTTTGGGGGTGGCGTTGGGTCATAAAATCAGGCTTAAGAGAATCAGACCTTTCATAAGCTTTAGTCTTAATAGCAGATGGTAAAAGGGGAAGAATCCCTGGTGTGCTTTTCAACTGACTGTATGGTGGTATAGCCTCTGCATTTAATTCTCCTCCAGTTAAGCTTAAGCTTAAGGAGAAACACTTGAAAACATGTAAAGAAGAAGTGGCAGAATCCAGACCTTAAACACCTAACCCAATAGCCTAAATGAAAGCTCTTAATAAAGGGGAAAATAATCCTCTGACAGAAAAAAAAACATAGGCAAAAGCTGAATATATGCTGAGATTCAGGGGAGGTAGAAGAGGGTTTTCCTTTGGGATCGGAACGGGATCCAGAAATCATACTTGAAAAAAAATAACCCTTAAACCTCCTCCCAAAATTGTGCGAGCATTTTGCAGTCCCTGAACGCCTCCATCTTCCCCCTCTTGCAGTGGATGAGGTTCTCACTATATGGCCTTCTTCGCTATGAAATTTAAATTACTTCACTATAAATTGCTTTCCAAACAGTGGCTGGCACCTTGTATTTTAGTCAAAGTCACTGGTGATCTGTCCAGGTTTCCTGGAAATGCGTTCGGAAAGACTTCTATTGATTTAGACCTTCACACAGATCTATTATTCCCAGCAAAATTCTCCAGAGGGTGAAGTTGGTTTTTTCAGACTGTGCTTGTGCCAAACAATCCTGTAGCACCAGTCAGACAGGGCACTTGACAAAAGCRGTTTGGGGAAGATAGAGACATTTCATTTGATGGAGAAAATAATGTAAAAAAATTCTATTATTCTGGACGTTTAATTTGATTTTCTTCCTCCTGGTTTCACCTCAACCCTAGACCTTGTTCTGGTGTGAGGCTGGGATGAGTAACTGAGCCTGACTATGGCACATGGTAGAGCTGTGAATTATTTTGTCCCCAGCCTTGCAATGAACGTTGTGCAGGTGTAGGAGTCTATCTGCATTGCTGGATTAATGAATCCATGTAAGGGGAACCCCTGTGCAAGCTGATGCAGGGAGCCTGTCACTTACCTCTGAGGGTCCTCAGTTGTTGGAGGAAACATGTTGGTTTAAACATTGTTTAAATGTTGGAAACATTGTTGGTTTATCAACGATCTGGACGAGGGGATTGAGTGCTCCCTCAGTAAGTTTGCAGATGACACCAAGCTGGSCGGSAGTGTYGATCTGCTCGAGGGTAGGAAGGCTCTGCAGAGGGACCTGGACAGGCTGGATYGATGGGCTGAGGCCAACTGCATGAGATTCAACAAGGCCAAGTGCYGGGTCCTGCACTTGGGCCACAACAACCCCATGCAAYGCTACAGGCTGGSGGAAGAGTGGCTGGAAAGCTGCCTGGCGGAAAAGGACCTGGGGGTGCTGGTTGACAGCCGGCTGAATATGAGCCAGCAGTGTGCCCAGGTGGCCAAGAAGGCCAAYGGCATCCTGGCCTGTATCAGAAATAGTGTGGCCAGCAGGAGTAGGGAAGTGATYGTSCCCCTGTACTCGGCACTGGTGAGGCCACGCCTCGAATACTGTGTTCAGTTTKGGGCCCCTCACTACAAGAAGGACATTGAGRTGCTGGAGCGTGTCCAGAGGAGGGCAATGAAGCTGGTGAAGGGTCTGGAGARCAAGTCTTATGAGGAGCGGCTGAGGGAACTGGGACTGTTTAGCCTGGAGAAGAGGAGGCTGAGGGGAGACCTTATCRCSCTCTACAACTACCTGAAAGGAGGTTGCAGCGAGGTGGGTGTTGGTCTCTTCTGCCAAGCAACTAGCGATAGGACGAGAGGAAATGGCCTCAAGTTGCGCCAGGGGAGGTTTAGATTGGACATTAGGAAAAATGTCTTTACTGAAAGAGTGGTTAAGCATTGGACCAGGCTGCCCAGGGCAGTGGTGGAGTCACCATCCCTGGGGGTATTTAAAAGACGTGTAGATGAGGCGCTTAGGGACATGGTTTAGTGGGCATGGTGGTGTTGGGTTGATGGTTGGACTTGATGATCTTAGAGGTCTTTTCCAACCTTAATGATTCTATGATTCTATGATTCTATGATTCTATGAAAGAGTGGAGCTATGAGGAGCTGCAGGGGACAGCAGTCCTACAGAGAAGGGAGCTCTTTGCCAGCCTGTGCTGGAGTTGGAGGAGAAGAAATTGGGCTTGCTCAGGACCTATTTACCTTTTATTTGTAAGACTGGTAAGACTGCTCCTGGTAAGGTGCAGATACATTTTAAATTTGGGGTTAATAAAATTCTATTGTCCCTTTATGCTCTGCATTAAACAAGAGCACTGAGCACAACTCTGTTTTGAACAGGTTTGATAATGAGACCTCAGGCAAACAAGGATGGGAAACTGCAAAGGAAAAAGCTTCTCCTTGGGAAGGTGTCCCTTAGGCAGGGCTGCATCTCTGTCTGAGTGCTCTGCACCCAGGCCTCACCTCTGGGTCACCACCAGCGACAAAGCAAGAGGCAGYACTGCTGGACCCAGCACAGCAGCTGCATCTGAAGAGCCCATCTTTGGCCAGGGCTCACTGAAGGAGGCAAGAGGCAAGATGCAGGCAAAGCCCTGCAAAGCTTTGTGGTTTGTCTTTGAATATTTTTTTTTTCTGTGACTGGGGAAGAGTTGCTCATCGAGGGGACCATGTCAAAGGCCTTACAGAAGTCCAGATAGATGACATCCGTAGCTCTTCCCTTGTCCACTGATGTAGTCACTCCATCATAGAAGGCCACTAGGTTGGTCAGGTAGGACTTGCCCTTGGTAAAGCCATGCTGGCTGTCTCRAATCACCTCCCTGTCCTCCATGTGCCTTAGCATAGCTTCTAGGAGGATCTGTTCCATGATCTTCCCAGATCTTCCAKGATCTTCCCAGCCTCACCTGAAGGTTGGTAGTTCCCAGGGTCCTCCTTTCTACCCTCTTTAAAAATGGGTGCAATATTTCCCTTTTTCCAGTCACCAGGGACTTCACCTGACTGTCATGACTTTTCAGATATCACGGAGAGTGGCTTGGCAGCTACATCAGCCAATTCCCTCAGGACTCTGGGATGCATCTGGTCCCATAGACTTATGTACGTTCAGGTTCCTCAGGTGGTCATGAACCAGATCTTCTCTTACAGTGGGAAGGACTTTGCTCCCCCAGTCCCTGTCTTGTGGTCCATTCACTTGAGAGGTGTGGGAAGAGAGGTTGCCAGTGAAGACTGAGGCAAAAAAGTTGTTGAGTACCTCAGCCTTCTCCTCGTCTGTTGTAACCAGTATGCCAGTCGTGTTCATTAAGGGGGATATGCTTTCTTTGACCTTCCTTTTCTGGCTGGCATACCTGTAGGAGCCCTTCTTATTATTCTTTGCATCCCTTGCCAAGTTCAGCTCCAGCCGCTCCTTGACCTTCCTGACCCCATCCCTACCCAACTGGGCAGCGTCCCTCTACTCTACCCAGGATACCTGTCCCTGC
Organism: Phoebastria nigripes; assembly: GCA_035582835.1. NCBI lineage: Eukaryota > Metazoa > Chordata > Aves > Procellariiformes > Diomedeidae > Phoebastria > Phoebastria nigripes. The sequence continues at coordinate 111,181 of JAYKAV010003090.1, read as the reverse complement.
TTCCACTGCCTGTGCATTTCCTTCTTGCCCTTTAGTTGGACCAGCAGGTCTCAACTCAGCCATGCTGGTCTCTTGCCTTCCTTTCCTGATTTCTTACACCTGGGGATGAAGAGCTCTTGCGCTCTATGGAAAGTGTCCTTAAAGATCTGCCAGCTCTGTTCTGCTCCCTTGTCCCTGAGGACAGTTTCCCAGCGGGTCCTATTGACTAACTCCTTGAACAACTGGAAGTTTGCTTTCCTAAAATTCAGAGTCCTGACTTCACTCTTCACCTGACCCACATCTCTCAGGACTGTGAACTCCACCAGTGTATAATCACTGCAGCCCAGGCTGCCTCCAATCTTGATGTCACCGATTAGCTCATTTGCGTTGGTGACCATCAGGTCCAGTATCGCATCCCCTCTGATAGGGCTGTCTATTAGCTGGCTTAAGAAGTTATCCTCAATGCATTCCAGGAGTCTCCTGGATTGCCTACAGCTCACCATGCTACTTTTCCAGCAGATGTCAGGGTGGTTAAAGTCCCCCAGCAAGACAAGAGCCTGCGAGCATGATGCCTCCTGTAGCTGGAGTAAGAAGGCTTCGTCAATAGGCTCCTGTTGATCAGGCAGCCTGTAGTAGACACCAACCACAAGGTTCCCTTTGTTGCCTTGGTCTCTGATTCTTACCCATAAGCTTTCAACCTGCTCATGGCTATTCTTCAGAGACAGCTGTTTACACTCCATCCATTTCTTGATGTAGAGGGCAACGCCTCCGCCCCTCCTTCCTCGCCTGTCCCTTCTGAACAGCCTGTAGCCATCGACAGTTGCACTCCAGTCATGGGATTTGTCCCACCAGGTTTCAGTAATGGCAACTAGGTCATAGCTTTCTAGCAGCACGGTGGCTTCCAAATCCTCCTGTTTGTTGCCCATGCTGCGTGCATTGGTGTAGAGGCACTTCAGCTGGGCTGTCGGCCGTGTCACCTTCTTAGAGGAATACGCCTTAATTCCTTTGAGGTATTTCACTGGTGTTTCCCTGTTGGCTCCTATTACCTCAGGAGCCCCWGGCTCATCTCCGTAAGACTTCAAGTGTGCTGCAGTGTAGCCAGCACATCTCAGAGCAACAGGCTGAGGGCCCTCGCTAGCACCCCGTCCCTCTAACTTGGCATGTCATCCTACAGCTCGTCACAGGCAAGCCTGATATTATCTAGTTTAAAGCTCTGTCAATGAGCCCTGCTAGCTTGTGAGCAAAGACCTTCTTCCCCCTTTGAGAAAGGTGAATCCCATCTGATGCCAGCAGGCCTGGTGCTATGTAAATCTAGGAGACTGGACAACCTTTATTTGTGGTTTGTTCTTATTTAAAATGTTACATGTTCCTTATATCACTTTAGTGTGTGCTTCTTTTTTTGTTGTTGTTTTCTCCCAGTTGCAATGTTAAGAAATCAGGTGAGCAAGTTTTATTTCCAGACAGCTATAAGCAGTTGAAGAAAAGGTTTTAATAATGAAAACGCCTGTTTTATTGCATTGCTGTCTAGATCAGCAATATCTAGAAGRTATAAAAAGCATGTAGCTCCCTATTGAGGAGAAAAGGTCTGTTTATCACAAAAAAGCCTATTTAGCATTGAAGGAAGTATCTTAGTTTTCTGCAAGAGCTTAAAAACTTCTCATGCTTCCTTTAGTTTTCTACCTCTGTGCTATGGTCACTTATTGTCTCTGTTTGAAATTARATTATGAATTCTTCATGACTGGAGCTTCTTTATGTGCAACCAGTGCTGCGAGACCTTCATCCTGGTGCATTCTGTGTGATTATCTGTTCCCTGTAAAGAGGTAGTGTGCAAATGAGGATGAATGCCTTTATTTACCCTGTAGTCATATAAATTACACAATAGGTATGTTCTACTGAAAGCTTTGGACAAACAGTGGCTGATGCTCTGACCCTGTAAAAGTCAGTGGCAAAGCTACCACCAAGCTACCAAACAGCAAAAATTTCATTTAGAAATTCTAACAACCCTTAACACCTGACCTGACATTGTAAACGGGTGAACCTGCATCGGTACAGAGAGCCTGTGTGTGAGTAAAAGGAGCACACCCAGGATTTCAGGTGATGTTTTGCATCTATCTCAGAAAGACACTGGCATAATAAGGAGGAGCTGTGTTAAAAAAAAAAAAAATCTGCATAAAAAAAATGTAGAAGCGTAAATTTTACATTAGTCACAGAAAGCTGGAAGATCAAGAGCAATCTGAAAAAATAAGGATGATCATTGCTATGTGATGCATCCAAGTACAGATATTAACTAGCTTTCAAAAGTATTTTTATCTTACGTTCTGCCTGGGCAAATTCCATTCATACACACTATAAATACAGGTAGAGGTGAAGGCAATGAATTATGAGGAGAGGAAGGACTAGCAAACCCAGACCTTAAAATGATATATAATTTAACACTTAATCCTTTAGAGGATTCTGAAAAAGAGAAATAATTCAGACTTTACAATAAACAGTGATCTATAAAGGACTGATCTTCTCATGGAATGACTTTGGTGACTGTGACTCCACCTCTACATTTTAATCTAGCCAGCAACTGTTATAATAGTGAAGTTAATATATTTGTCATATGGAGCTCAGGGTAGAATCTGAAATCACTGTGCTGCACTTGGTCCATGGGGGTTTATATATTGCATTGTAGGTGAGGTTTTCTGAAAAGTCTACCCAAATATGCATAGCATTTTAAAAGCAATATGCATGACTCACCTTCCATGAAGTTCTTTTTTTTCCTTTATTAATCACAAAAAAATTTATTTTTGACCAGATACTTCATGCAATTAATTTCAACAAGAGTATGGGAGCAGAGGATGGACTATCTGGACAGGCTAGCTGTATTCCTGTCAGCTGGCTTTGAGGAAATTTCTCCAAGAGTATTTTAGGACTTATCCTGAGCAACCTCTGATTAATGATGATTTCTGAAAATTGCACATGGATGAGAAGTCCCAGGGGGCTGGAAAAATGCAAACAAAATCTATCTTAAGAGAAAGACTAGGAAGAAATCTATGGGACATACAATAATGGATGAGTTTAACTTCAGTACCTGGAAATGCTCTCACTGAAGAGTCATTTAATAACCAACAAAACAAATAATACACAGTTTTGTTAAGCGCAAATAACATGATACCATTCTAACAAAATTCCTTAACATGGTTAGAAACCTAGCAAAAATGTGAGGAACCACAGACAGGATTTATATTGACCATACCACAACTTTTGACAATCCCACACAATGTCCTCATAAGCAAGCTGAAAGAAAATGACCCCGAAAAAACTGAGGTGGATGTACAACTGATTGTGAACCACTATTTGAGTTTATCATGCGGTGGGTTACTTAAATGCGATGATACAAGAGATGGGGCCCTGTAGATGTTTGTCCTGATCTGTTTGGTTTTATTCTGCTGCAGAAAAGGATCCAGAAGATGACAATGAATTGCAATTGAAAGTGCAAAATATAGCGCTGTTGCAAGACATTCAAATGCCCTTCTGGGATGCATTAACAGGTATGAAATATAGGAAGCGGTTCTTTTATTCAGGTTGACACTAGTGACCTCAGCTGGAAAACTGTGTCCATTTTTGGGCTGGGTATTTTCAGAAGAATGTAGCTCTGTAGCTCAGAGGTGAGCAACATGAATGGTAAGAAATGTGACTTCTTGGGAATGGCTGAAAGAATTGAGTGTCTTTTCTAGAAAGAAGACAAGGATGATGTGAGTCTTCACATGCACAAAATAGGTACTTTTCCTCCAAAATCAGCAGGAAAACAAGTAATCTCGGTTGCTGAGAGCAAAGGTAATTTAGATTAGACATTGTCCTTTTAATTGAAAGGGCCATTGAGCATTGATTACCACAGGGACTGCCGGCATCCTCTACACTGAAAGATTTTAAGAGCAGCTGAGGATGGTGTAAATCTACTCGATTTTGTCTCAAGAATGGGGATAGACTAAATCAGGGCTCTTGTTCTGCTGACCATCTGTAGATCGCTTGGACAATTTGCCCAGCCTGCTGCCAGCCAGAAGCCATCGTGACCTGGGTGAGCTGTTTGGGGGTGGCAGCCTCTGCCCAGCTGACAGTTTCATAGAAAGCTCTCTCTCATATGGTAGGTGCATGTCAGCTTCCCTGACCAGAGAAGGACCAGAGCCATTCGGGGAGGACGGTGGTTGGGAGCAGGCTGTTGCCAGCGCAGTTTGTCTGCTCAGAGATCATTCTCTGCTCAAGTTTGAGGATTACCTTGAAAATGGGGGAGCCAAGTAYAGGTTGTGTGAAATACGAGGGTGGCAGCAGTATATACTCAAATCTGCAACAGAAGGAGATGACTGAGCAGCTGTTCCTGGACTCAAGATATCCATACTGAGGTCCTGGGACACCTGGAGGTCCATGAGCCCGGGGTTCAGTGGTCCATAACTGGCCTACAGAACCATTGTGCAGTTATTCCCCATTAAAGATGTGCCAATAAAGCTGGATGGTAGCCTGGGAAATATTCTGAACTTTGGCACTAATCCACTGGTTGAAAACGTGTGGAAATCATTAGATGAAATGACCTCTCGAGGTCATTTTCAACCTTACACTGCAGAGATTTCTGTGAAGTAGTGGAATAATTTCACTCTTCTTTGGAGTAACAGCAGGACTAAAAATGGAAGAAGAAATAATAGATAAAAAATGGTATAGTTCCAGTATCCACTACTGATAGAGCAAGTTCATGAGGCTTTTCTCTTCATGCTATACAAAATAGAATGTCAATGCAGACTTGGAAGAGCTGGTGTGTTAAACTATGCCATTTGAGAATTATAAAATATCTCATCTTCAGTGAAAACTTCTGGCAAATAGCTAAACTATGTTAAACTGGATGACTTGAGAATTACAAATAGTGTAATTTGAGAGGAAGGTTGTGACAGGTACAACTACTTGCCTTGTCTTTCCACAAAGGATGAGATGCCTTATTCTTCTCAAATGCCAAAAATGGTCAAGGATTTCTGAAAGAATAATATTCCTTAAAACAGTACGATAAACCCAAATCCTTAAAGTTCCACCTGCCAGGGAAGAAAAGAAATGAAAGTTTCTGCATATGGTATCTCACTGATATGTACTGAATTTCAAGCTGCAGGGCAAGAAATCTGCTGTGGAAAGGCCTGATTTTCATGCTTTGGGACTTCACGTCTGTGAAAGCCATGGTATCATTACACTGCCACATAGGGTTGGATGAGGGCATATTTTTATTGGGACCTGCTACTTGTGCTTATCAGAGAAATCCCCTGGCATACAAACACCTGGCACAGCCCCATTCTCTGAAGGAGGGGACTGATCCGGCTGACAATATGCCCCAAGCACTATCTGAAGTTTGCACAGTCCTACATGCAAGCCACAGCAGAGCATGGCAGGGGTGGCCCATCCCTAATGCAGGATGATGCTTCCATCCAGCCCTAATAATATTTAATAATATTAAATCGCAGAGTATGCTACCATGTTTCTGTATCCAGCCCTCACCCTTAAAAAGATAAGAAATCAAAGTGTTTGAACATGGTGAATAGGAGTGTAAGCTGTTTACATAATCACTGTTTACATTCTGTTAGAGGTGACAAAATCATCAAGGAAAAAATTGTCAGTGTTGATAAAGAGCATATCAGTAAACAGMAGATTAAGCAGGACACAGAGAGCCTTACAGCCCAATTATACGTAATTTGCCATGGACATGGTTTGAGAAAGAAATTCACACAATGACTTAGAGAAAATTGCTTAGCTTGGCCACATCCTTATTAACAAAACAACAGTGCCTGAGGGCAAATTGTCCTTGAAAAATAACTCCTGGGAATAATAGCGTGTCCTCATCCTTTGCCTTGTGATGAAGAAGAGCCCTTTCCTCCCATTCCTGGTCCCTTCTAAGGTATGAGACATGCCCCCTCAACCTTGGAGAGCCAAGGTCTACACCCCTAACTTGTTACGGGCCTTCAGCAGCTCATTTCTTGGGATCTATGCAGCGATTTCCTCCTACCTTACAGCCAGGGTACCGCAGATTTGGGAGGCTGTGATATCTCTCCCATCCCTGGTCTGCTGTTTTATCCAATGAGCATTCCTGCATCCTGCCCAAAGTCTTATTCCCAACTTTTCCTGCACTCATGCATTGACTGCAAGCACAAAGGCAAATCAAATTGTCCAAGAAGTGAATGTATGAGCCTACCAGCAGTCTAAGGAAAGTGTCTCTGCTGCTGTATTTTATCCCAGCTGTTCATCAAAAATGTGCTTTTTGTTCTACCACACCTTCAGCAATGATCCCGTGGGGCATTTTGTTGATCGTATTTCAGAGTGACAGTCAGCTTACAGTAAGTTTTCAAAATCAGAACATATCAAGGAGGAAAAGGACGGTGACTTGTTGTCCATTGTTTTCATGTAATGAAAAGGGGATTTTAGAAAACTTTTATAATTCCATTAAACTAACATGAATACTAAGGACAGACTGTCAAAAATGACAGCCTAAGAAAGACTTGTCTAAGAAAGTCTCTAAGAAAGACAATGTCTTTTCTCATGGCTTAATCTTTCCTAAAAAAATGAACTACGATCCATTGCCTGACAGAGTTTAAAATTAATAATGAGAGAACAGGCCAGAATAGGAAAATAATCTTTTAAGGAATATTTGGATGAGCTGGAATTACTCAAATTACCATGCCTGTGACAAAGTCTCAGAAATCCCTGAGCACTTTTTGAGTTCGTGGGGAATGGGGAAAATCCTGAAGAACAAGAACAAGAACAAGAAGAATCCCAAGAAGGACAGCCATATTACCACCTTTAGAAAGGAGGGAGTAGGATTATGTACAGAAAACCTGGCTAGGGAACAGTACCATAGAAAAGGACCTATAATAGATAACAAAATGAATGGAACTGTTCCACGTATCATATGGAAGGCATGGGCGGTAAATACTGTCCTTCACATGGCACTGTTAAGATCTTGATCAGAGCAATTATTTCTTGGAGTCCACATTTTAAGAAATATACAGATGTAATGAGAAGACTTTTATTTATTATGAATTCAAGAAAGAATTTCTAGAAAAAAATGCTTTTTGTAGAGAAGCAGAGATGAAGGGGAGGTGTCGGCGCTAGCTGTGTAAAAGGTTGCTATAAACAGGAAGGTGGTCAGTTATTCTCCATTTGCACCGAAGACAGTAACCTGTGAACATATAGTAACAGTGAGGCTTATGTTAAATATCAGAACTTTCTTACCATTGGGACAGTTAGGTACTACATCAGGAGATGGCCGGATTATCATCATGGGAAGTTTAAACAAATGTCTCCTGGCTTGAGATCAGTGGTTGGACTACATGACCTTTTGTGCCTGGCATTTCTACAGTTTGTTTCTTCCTAGCACCTACCTTGATTTTTAAAGCAATTCAGTTTGTGCCACATTCAAATTCCAGCTGCAAGCTCTTTGTTTTGTTGGCCATATGCTTTCGAACACAGAGCAGTGTGCTGTGCTTGACAAGCTGGAAGGCTCCAGGGACATCCTGCTGGAACAACACAGAGAAGAAATACTGGGAAGTTGAGTGAAGAGGGAAGGAGGAATATATTAGCTCTGCGGCTCAGCAGCAGTGTTACAAATACCACCAACGTAGAGCCAGTTCCTCAGTGTTGTTAAGCCCAGCTAATCATGGGTTGAGTTTGCAAGCTCAGCGCAAGGGTACGGTGTAACATGTTTATTTACGGTATCATGACCACTGCTAGGGTTTAATGAGAATTTCAGTGTGGGAGGAGACACCATGAACAGATGGAAAGGCAGCAGTAGTCCACAGACATATTGACGAGGCATGCAGGCCAACTGGGTGCTGACCAAGCCCAGCTGTCCCTCTCTCTAGTCTAGTCTATTCGAGAGAAAAAAAAGAGGCAGAATTTCAAGTAACACTCCCAGTGCATGAGTTTCTGGTTGGTGTTGATATAGCATGACCCTTTTTCCACTGCCTGTCATATCCGTAACAAAGATGCCATCTTCACTGTCTTGGAAGTACCACCATTCACAGCCTGCACCAGGATGCAGCAAACTCCTCTTTTTTTTTGGTAATGGATCTGTACAGGCAAGCCTGTCTCGAGGAGAAAAATGTGAGCTTAGGGAGGAGATGGTTGGAAAAGGTGCCTGCTCTCCCCTAGCCATGATAAATCCTCAGCTGTTCTGGGACTGTAAGGTTATTGGACAGAGACCACACCTTCATATGTGCCTTTTCACATTGCCCGCCTAATGTCTCCTAAAATCTTATACAATTACTGTATACAACACATATAGTAGTATATGGTAAGGAAATAGCCCCAATTTGGCCAGCTAGCTCCCCAAACTCCCTGGAGGTTTGGGGAGGCAGGAATATGGTCTAGGTCTTTGAAGTGATCTGCCAGTCTCCAGCTGCTCAGACAGTACAGTGCCATAAAACACTCATCATCTCAGAGATGCCATAAACCACTCATCATCTCAGAGATGCACTCTGAACACCAGTTTTCAAAATACGTCTTTGTAAAAACCAGAGCCAGTGTCAGCCAGTTATTTCCATATGGCAAGGGCCAACCCAGAAGTAAATATTGTATCATGAAACCAAGTCCCYAGAGAAGACCAAGAAACTTTCCTATCTGCTGGTTCATAACATGAGGTGTCACCCAGCTGCCTTGTAAGACAGTTTGCAAGCCTTGTCATACAGTACCAACTTAGCATGGTGATTGCCAGCTGTCTCAGTGTCACTGCTGTGAGCCCAGGTGGGGTTTTAGCCAGTGAGGTAGAGGATAATAGATGCACGCAGGGGTGATTTAGTCTTCAGGTAGGGCAAAGCGTGCTTGCTGAGAGGTTTGCTTGCGTTTGGCAATGCTGGTTTAAGTCCACATCTGGTTATGCTAAAACAATTTATTCTGTCAATAAGGCCTCATGTAGGTCTGAAACATAAAAGTGTGGGAGATTCCTTTATCCTTTCAAGAGAAACTGGAGCAGACCCTTTGACTTCTCAAGGACAAAAAAAAAAATTATCAACGTGAGGCTCTTCTTACAAAAAATCACAACACAGTGAAAGAAAATATTTTCTTTATGAGGAATAACTCCAGGGAGTAACCTGGAGCTGTTCCTCTTCTGAGGGCATTTCAGTAAGTTGCTGTTTCAGACCTGAAGAAAAGCTTGCATGCCTGAACACTYGTCTGCTTGGGGTTTTTTTACTGTATCATGCAGTCTACTAGAAGATACATCTCCTTACAAGCTTGCCTGACGTATGCTAGGACACTGGTGCTACAACAACATTACTTCATTAATATAACATTACATTACAAACAAAACATGCAATAAAATATTCAACCCTCTTCATATGAGGACCAAGGGTCAAGTAGCCTTTTTAAACCATATGGCTTTAAACTTTCTTTTTTTTTCCATACCCAGGGCCTGCTCAAAATATAAGCAAACTGACCAGGTACCAGGACTCAGGGACAGCTCAGGAGCTTCTGATACAAGTTACAGGAACACGGGGGAGGGGTAGCCAAACAGCGTAAGGATGATCCTCTTCATATTATCTGAAAAGGTAGATTTAAAAGAAGATTGGTGGTGCAAAGGCTGAATCATAAGGCAAGTGCTTGAAGAGACCACTTTAAGCTTCAACAGGCAATCTTAATTGTAGTGCTTCCTATCTTTGAATGCCCGGGTTTGCATTTCTGCAAATATTCTTGTAACATAGGGGTTTTTGTGCATGCAGTTTGCTAGGCTGAAAAGCAAATAAACACTTTCCCTTCTGTGTAATTGTGTTACCCCTGAAGGTTATCTCCAGAGACTACATCTTTCACTCTGCCCCACTGACCTTTGCCCCTTGAGCAAATGCTGTAGTTGTGAGATGTCACCTGGACCGTGGCTCAGCACCAGCGGGATACTCACTGGCACAGGTTTCAGAGGTATGTGCTGGCAGCAGATGTTTGGACAGTGTTGATTTCCGTCCCCACCCGTGCCTGGAGGACCTCCCCTGAGCAGGTTCCTCGCACGTCTGTTTCCCACCTCTTCCAGTCTTTGTCACCGAAGCCTGTGGCATGGAGAGATAACTGAATCTTTTCAGCATTGAGGATTCAGCTCTGCGTTTCAAACTTTTTTTTTCTTACGTATAACGCATTTATTTTCAATTAAAACAATGTTTATTTTTGTGATGTCTTCCATCAAGCTATGCATAGTCCTGTTCACTCTGCATGTCCCCCTCGCACTATGTCACACCACGTCATGCTTGCCTCACCCCGCTCTGTCCCTACGTGGCATTTCAGAGCTCTGGGAGGCAGGTATGTGTCACGTCCCGCCTGTGTGGGAGAGGTGACTCAGATTCRTACCTTGCTCGTACCAACTGCCTGTGACCACAGAGGTCCAAATGGGCATTTGCAKCTCTTCTTTCCAGGAATCTGTAGCTGGTTGCTATAGTGATAAACAAGTTGGCTTATTAGGAAAAGGAACAAAGCACTAGAGAAAATTATTTCAAAATGGCCTATGTGCATACATAAACATGCAATCTCGTTCTTCATTGTCAGCTCGGGCAGCTGGTTTCTTGTTTCTGGAACAGCACAGACCCCATATACATTATTTTAGCAAGCCCAGCCTGGTCTCCACTGCCTGCCTTTTCTGACACAGTGTCCTGCGTGCGAGTGTGGGGTCCTTCACTTCTGAGTGGGATGATTAAATTTCTTGGGGGCTTCTACAACTGGAACTATTTCTACAATAGTGTAGGAAAATGTGCTCTCTTAGAGAAAGTGTTAGGTGATCTAATAAGGCTGAAATAAGTTTAAAGGAGCAGAAGAGGACAGCAGGAATTATGTTTTTGCTGCATCCTGTGCTGCTGCTTCCTTTTTTCCTTTCTTTGTGTCCCGCGGATGCCAAGATACCTCTATGCAGACACTTAGGGTGGCGGTCTGTGCCCGTCAGATGGTAGCACATTACATTCTCTGTGTGAAGCCTGGCTTAAGCATTGGTCTTTTGGGCCTTCACTAACATGTAATAAACCTGTTCTCATTTAAATCCCTAGATACACAGTGACTCCACTGACATCAGGCTTGTGCCCTTGAATGTGCAGTAGACAGTGGATGTTCTTTGACATTCCTGTGAGATGCAGCCGCAATGCTCTTTTTTTGGCTAATCAAACATTTTGATTGACTGAGTGGTGCCAAAAGGTGTCCATTCAAACACTAGAAACTACACTGCATATATTTAATTTAGACAGGCAGGCTAGTCTTTTGCCTGCTATGATTTGAGTCACCTGGTATCTGGTTTTACCCATCACAGAAACTAGGCTGATGAGCCACCTTTGCATGCCAGAGCCGATTACCCACCTTCAGTTATCACCAGTCACTGCTGTTGAAAGAAAACCACAAAACAGTCCAAAGAAATGAACCATCCCTGGGTTTAATCTATTCAATTACAGCCATGTGAAATAGGAACTATTTCTCTGCAGTGTTTTATCCACTAGTTAAAAATAATTGCAGATTTTTACATGTTTATCCTACTGGTTTTTCTTCTGCTTCCCTCAGGACTGTAATAGTTCTATCAGCCAAGAATCTACAAAACAATAAATTTTAATAGCTTTATTTCAAATGCTTTCTATAATTCTGACCATCTTTCCAACATCTGAAAAAGAACAGTCTGTAATGTGGTACCTAGCTTGAGCAAATCCTGGTGTTCAGAAGCTGAGGGGAAATTCAAATGGAGCAAGCAAAAGGCTTGGCCAGCTTGTCCTGCCCCAGGCATGTCCAGCTGAGAGGCTGGGTGGGTAGGCTGGGTCGTAGCAGAAGCCTCTAAATGGACCTGCCTGATGGGTGCGTGACCCCAAGTGGTGAGGGGGAGAAAAGCAAAAAGAACTGAGTTGTTTTAGTAAAAGTGGAACAGTACGTCTATGGCACAGCTATAGAAACTCTCATGCCATGACTATCCTTTTCTACAGATCTTGAAAAGACCGAAACAAGTGAAAAAGGAAGAATCTGGGGCACACAATTGCTGGCTAGCATTACAATCCCTTATGAACTGCGTCCAGCCAGCACAAGGCGAGGAGTCTGCGGTGTGCTCCAATTTGAAAAAAGCCTCCGTGAGCTTGTAGAGAATGTTCCCAGGGATGAGATTTCTTTTGTATGTACATGCATATGCACACTTGCACACACACACTGCTTTCTAGCACAGTGTCAAGCATTCTCCTGTCAGAGCCAGGCATCCTCCGCTGGTAAGAAGTGCACAAAACTGAAGTGGAGGTAGTTTTTTTAAAAACAAATGAAAAATCGGGTGCCAAGTCCTAACACATCTCTCACAAAAATCTTTGGAGAATGGGGGCAGCAATCAGCAATACCATAATAGATGAGCCAAGCAATAAACTACAGCAAACAAACAATTCTGGACCAGATCCTGAAGGGAAATGCCTGCCCACACACCCTGACATAAGCCAGAATATGCACCGTACTGCATATTGTGTGTGAAACCATAGGAACAGCCTGAGTCATACAATGATTGGTACCATCCATCACAAGTTAGAAACTCGTCCTTTGTTTCAGAGTTGCACCTGAGGCCTCAAATCAAATGTGACAATTTTTATAATAACCAGTGCTAAGGTGTTTGGTAGAAAAAACTATCTCTGTAGACAGTTTGTCCCCACAAATGGAGTGGTTATTTGACTGCGTTCCTCCAATTTCCAAAGGAGAACATTTTGCTTTGCTTATCAAGAAACAATAGTTTAATAAATAGCATTTGGCTTGTATGTAGTGCCTTCATTATCTTTTACCTTTCCATCTAAGATAATCTATACCTAAAGCTAACAGAAAATGCTGCTGCATTATTTGATATCACATCTGATGTACCTGACTCATGACCTCAGAGTCTGTTCTGTGGCATGTGAAAACATGTTACAATGGTTCTGGGGTAAAAATATAGTTATTGCGATTTGTTATCAAACAGCTGAGTGCCTCATATCATTAYGTTACAGATCTGGTGCACAGTTAGAAGCAGTAAATACTATGTTAGCAAGTGTACAGAAACACAGTTACCAGCTTTCAGGAGCACAATTAAAGAGATCGAAGAACACCAAACAGTTCATCAGGATACCTCCCTGGTGCTGAGTTAGTGTTTGTGCTTCTTCCTAAACTGCTGCAATTACATTTAGCTATTCTTATTGCTGCCTTTATTAAGGTCTTATAGCCATAAACTACTAAGTATTCTCTCTAGGCTAAGCTCTGAATAYGACATGCAAGTCCACTAAAGATAGTATTTTGGATGAAAAATAATATAAAGATAAAAATAGTATTTTTTAATATTGTAATATTTTTGGCTATAAAGAATGTCAATTAAACACATCCATTTGTAACCCTTAGTTTCTAGGTTCTGCCCCAATAGCTTTTTAGGGTCCTGACATGGTATATAATATCTAGCAGTGACTAGCTTTGAATTAACTTTTCCAAATGACTACTGACTTTCAAACAAGAACAAGCAACAGCTTCTTGGTATGTTGCTTTGATACATATGTTTGCATTATTTGAACGAATTATCTCTGTAAATAGGATTGTACTGTAAATAAGAAAACAATGGTATGTTCAGTCATTGGACAGAGATGGTGTTTAGATGATTGTCCTCTAGATAAACTGCATCAGCACAAAATGGGCAACTGTAATTTCATGTCCGAGATGTTTTTGATTTGGATATATTGAACTATTTATGCTCGCTGCATTCCTCCATATTATTTCATTAATCACATAACAACACTCCTCCACTAAACATGCTAACTCTAATTAGCTCTCTGCTACACAGATGTTTCCTCATTTAGATGTTCAGTGCCTGGTTATGTATCACCCTCACTTTCACATGGATTTCAGCTTCTATTACATCACTTCAACATCCTTTCTGTGTGTGAGCCCTCTGGGTTAATATGTCCTTTTAAATAACAAATTGATTGCAGATAGATATGAATGATAGATATACATGGTGTCCACATTATCTGCATTTGTTATACACATGCAAATGTGATGGATGCATATAAAACAGAAACAAAAGCAGTAGTTTAAGCCAAGGCAGCTGGTGTGAAGACATGACCGATTTTCTCTAACYCGCACTATTCCTACCAGTAAGTCAGTGTATCAGTGATGAATCACTCTATTTCTGATCTCAAATAGTCCACAAGTCGGTGAGACCATCATTTGATCTATAGAAGGGTAAATGTTTTAATCAGAGAATTATGGAGAAGTCAGTAATTTGTAAATACTAATGCTGTGCCTCTGTGTTTTCACGCAACATGAAGTTTTAAAAGCGTAATTCAAGCTGTAAGTAAGTGTTTAGTTATGACAGCAGGGAGTGTTGAAAAATGCATCGGAAACTTCCCCGGTAGGAAAGGATTCGTAGGAGGTTTTAGATTGTGCATTTCATGTGTGTTGCGGCACCTGATGAATGCCTTTTTCTCAAAATAAAGACAGGTGGATTATTATGAAATTCTCCTATACCAATGCTCTCAAGTCCCTCTGATATATTGGGAAGCAGCAGGGTAGAAAACCGAGGAAAACGCGGTGCAGACCAGCGCAGGCACACAGGGCAGCGCGTGCGGCACCCCGGACCCTGGTGCCTCTTTCGGGGGGGCAGGGGACGGGAGGGCGACACCGACTGACAGACACCGAGGAAAACCGAGGGGGACCGCACGAAACGGCCGCCTTATTTACAACTTCTTACTTCTGCGGAGCTCAAAAAAATTCCTCTGTTAAAAAAMCAAACAACAAAAAATGAAGCGAGCGGCTGCCCGCCGCTACGAGGGATAAGTACTCCGGGACGCAGCCCCTCTGCGGCGGGGCACGGGGGTCTCCCCCTCGGGCGGCCGGCGCTGTCCCGGAGAAGGCGTCCCGGTTGGCGCCCGCCGCGGTGCCAGCCGCGGAGGGAAGGAGGCCCCCGCCGCTGCCAGCCGGGCCCCGGCGCCGCCCCTCGAGGGCGCCGAGCGCGAAGCTCCGGGGGCC
>JAYKAV010003090.1:0-95525 GCA_035582835.1 Phoebastria nigripes | reverse complement strand
CGGGGGTCCCCGGCCGGCGGCGGCGCGGGCGCCCCCCCAGCAGCGGCCCGAGGCGGCGCTGCCCACCATCTATGCCATCACGCCCACGTACAGCCGCCCGGTGCAGAAGGCCGAGCTCACCCGCCTGGCCAACACCTTCCGGCAGGTGGCGCGGCTCCACTGGATCCTGGTGGAGGACGCGGCGGCGCGCAGCGAGCTGGTGAGCCGCTTCGTRGCGGGCGCCGGCCTGCCCTGCACGCACCTCCACGTCCCCACGCCGCGCCGCTACAAGCGGCCGGGGCTGCCCCGCGCCACCGAGCAGCGCAACGCCGGCCTGGCCTGGCTGCGGCAGCGGCACCAGCACCTGCCGCCGCCCCAGCCCGGGGTGCTCTTCTTCGCCGACGACGACAACACCTACAGTCTGGAGCTCTTCCAGGAGGTGCGTGCGGGGCGGGGGGCGCGCGCGGCCGCGACGCTTCACCGCCGGCCTCCCCTCAGGCGCCCGCCGTTTCCCGCCTCTCCTCGTCTCCCCCCTCGGGCGCCCGCCTCGCCTCCCTTCGGGCGCCCGCCGTTTCCCGCCTCTCCTCGCCTCCCCTCAGGCGCCGGTCTCGCCCCCCAAAAGGCGCCCGGCGTTCCCGCCTCTCCTCGCCCCCTCAGGCTCCCGCCGCTGCCCGTCCCGCCTCGCTGCGCGGTGCTGTGCCCCATCCCAGCTCTGCGGCGCGCTCGGTGCCCCTCACCCAAAACCCGGGCGCGGATGAGTCAAGCCTGCTCCCCGGCGCGGACACCTTGCAGCGCTCCGTCCCTCGCCCGGGCTCCCCAGTGCTGCCGGCGTGTGACCAGCCCTCTCTTGATTTTTAAGTTTCTTGTCCCTCCCCTCCACGCTCCCCCCAACTTTTTGCTGCTGTTCTCTCGCTTTCCTGCCGAGCGAAGCAAGTTTAGGGTTTACATAAAGGATCCTGTGTTTTTGTTAAAACTGGGATGAAAAGCGCTGTTTGATACGTATTTTTTTCAGGCTGCGTCCMTCTCCCTGTAGGGCAGACTCGCATCAGGAGTCGCCATCCTTCACCGTTTTTTCTTGGCGTGAATGAATTTAATCCAGAGCCAGCTCCTTCACGTGGAGTTGCCCAGTCTTTTTGAAGCCTTTCGCTCTTAAAAGCAGCAAATCGTTTGTGTAATGACTAAACACCCTTTCAGGAGTCTCTTTTGTGAAGGGACCTGTTTTTGTCTTTATTGCAGCCCCGTGGTGAAGGGCTTTGCTCCTTTTCGGTGGGAACTGGCAAGCACTCGGGGGAGAGGGTATCCAGCTTTCTTTCTGGGTTCCCCCTGGCAGGAAGGAGGGGTGTTTAATAACTGGACATAAAACAGCAGACGAAAGATCATGTACATCTTCCGTGACAGCTAGAAGAGTAACCTTGGCAGGGAACCGAGGGAGGAAAATGGAAGAGTAGATTGGCAGCAGATAGGGAACGTACAGGACTTCAGACAAACTGTGGTCCATGTCTTCCACTGGTGGACAGTACTGTATTTAGCGGTGTACACCCATATTCTGCGGTTTGGAAGCATTGTGCTTCCTCACGTGCTTTACGGTCAGTAGGTTAAAATAAACACGATACACAGAAATGTGAAGCACGTGAAATTCCCTAGGGCAAGTTATTTTAGAAATGCTTATGTTCGTTTGTGTTTAGATTTGTAATGAATCCATTTCCAGTATGTGGGCAGGTGCAGCGTCCCTGTTCAGCAGGGATGCTCTACTTCCTTTGCCCATTTGGCATTCAGCATTGAAGCTGCTAATTTGAAGACCTTTGCCTGGAGGCTAAACCTTTGTAGTAATTGATTTTCTTAAAATCTCATGGCTGTGCTTAGTGCATTATAATGCAGAGTAATTCCACATACCCATCTTTGATGTGATGGGAGTGTCCACCTCTGTTCAGGGATATAAAACTAATCTGAATCAATCTTAGGGAGTCTGTAAATTGATACAGAAAATACACTTCACCACAATGAGTAGTGTGGGACAAAAGATCTTTGGAGATGAATCTCTACTTTTTTTTTTTTTTTTTTTTTTTTTTAGTACCAACGTTAGGGACAAGCTAAAGTAACAGTATTGGCAGGCATATCACTTGAGTGACCCACAACTACTGAAAGGGGGTCCAGTCAGGCTTATTCTTTTATCATTTCCTGTATTGTTCTTCCAATTGCTGTGAACAATGAAACAAAAAGGTACAAATTACCTCTCTGATCAGCTAGGAAATGCAGGAAAGCAAGGGGATAAAGCTGTCTGAAGGGTTAACCTTGAAAATTGCAAGCACAACAGGCAATCTGTGTTTCCTTTTGCTAACAAGAATGGTAACCTCCAGCATGCAGCTCTGCAGTCCTAAGGCTTCTCTTTCAGCAGGGTTCAGCTGCTGGGGAAGAGGTGTTTATTCTGAGCCCTGTGTTTGCAGGCACACACACGTGCATGAATGAGTGTTCCCTGTGAAATGTGGTTGGAAAGCTCTGTTACAGGAGTGGAGAAGGAGCTTTTGCTTCAGTTACCACTGCAAGTTCCCATGACTCTTTTCTGGGGTCACTAATGAGCTGTATGCAAGGTCTTTGGGACGCCACTGGTAGTAACATGAGGAATGCCCTGTCAACCTGACTTCTGTTAACTTTGCCCCTTGGCAGGCTTTGCCAACTGGATGTGCCTTTACGACGAGCAGGAGGTTGCATYTGGTGAGAGCCAGTAGTCTTGTTTTCAGTCAAGGCACTGCTTTGAGAGTTGTTTTTTTCCTTCTTGTTAAAAAAACTTCTCTGTCTTTATGGATTCCAGCTTGACAACTCTGTAGTAAATCCCAATCTCTCCTTCAGGAATTGATTGATTTATGAGGGTAAACTATGCTCGTCTTCTCCAAGCATGAAGAGAACAGCTTCAGAACGTGTTGTGTGCAGATGAGATCTGGTAGTAATTCCTGTCATGAAAGTGGTGGTAACGATACCTGAGAGAGATTTTTTCAGTTTGTTACCCTGCCAGGAACAATTCTCCAGACCTGCAGTCACATAATCCCAAAGGAGGTCTGATAAACTGTAGTCTGCTCGCTGGGGAGGGTAGTATGAATGTAGAGGGATGAGACGGGAGCTCTGAATTCTGGTCCTACCACCATCCTGTGCTGGCTGGGTGACCTTGAGCATGTCACTGATGCGGGCCTGGGGACTTGTGGGTCCCAAACTGCCAGCAGCAATGTCTGCTAGCATCTGCCCGCAACCAGTTATGTACATTTGCTGGCTTATGAAATAGTAGGTCTGTCTTCTTTGTAATGGCTTTCTTCTGAGTCAAAGTTGGTTTCAGTAACAGCAGTGAGGGATTGGGGGGGTGGGAACCAAGGCTAGTTAGGACTCTAAAACCAACATGAGAGAAGCATTGGCGTTAGGGGTGCGTTTCGCTCAGAGGTCGAAAAAGCATTGCTACGGAGCAGAAGGCGTGCCAGGGAACTGCAGGTCAGTGAAGGATTATGTTTAAGGCAGGTCCTTTGCTGTGGGTTTCCCTAGTGCCCTTACAGAAGACRGAGCCCTTTTAACAAAGCAGAATCAACAAAAGCTTTACTGTGAGTGGAGGTGTATAAACCGTAAGGGCATGATCAAAAAGGAGTGTGCTTTGACATGAAATGCCATGGTATACTTCCGAGAGCTTTTGATGAGGAAATTCTAATCTCTGTCCAAAGTACTTCTGTCTGGTACTTATAGGAATGAGTACTTTATATTTGATATGGAGTGAGCTGGGCCCAACAGACCTGGGCAAAATGTGTTTCATGGAAATGAAGAAAAAAAAAAAACCCAGCTTACGGTAGTGTTTTGCTGGAAAATGTCACCATCTGTAGTAAATCTGGAACCCTCTGGTGCTGTTTATAATTGTCTTTTTTCCTAAGACGTACAATGGCATGTGGGTGTATAGCTGAGCTTTTGACTTGCAAAACTATGTCCTCAAAGTCAAACTGGGCAGGGTGTGAGCAGGTTTAGTTGTCGTTTCTAGAATAAGGCGGAGAGTCTGGTTTGTCTTTCTGCTGCTACAGTGTATTCAGCATTGGTTCAGTTGAGTATTTTATTAAGAAAGGCTCACCTGCCCTGGAAAGGCTTCAGGAAAAGAACCAATTTGTTCAGTGATTGTGAAATTCTTTAGAGTACTAAGTGGGGCTGCAGCAGTGATGAAGAAATATTTCCAGGAGTGGAGGCGTGGCCTTTAAGTTATTCCCAACTCTTTCCGCTTGAGAGTATAATGGTGGTCAGGTAAAAACCCATGCTTTTACTTTAATGCTGGTGGTTCTGGCATATTGTATTTTGTCATTTATTATTTTGGGATCCAGACCTCGAAAATAATTTATATTTTTTCTGCTCAGGTATGATCTGTTCACCTGGAGGTGTCCATCTGCATCTCTCCATCAAAAACAACAGTCAGCTTTCTGAAAATATCTTATCAGTTGAACGTCAGCCTGCATTCATAACAAAGCCACTGAGAGGCCTGAAATCCCAACTACTGTATTTGATATGCTTTACAGATGTTTCTACATGATCATCATAACTTCTATTTTTTACTATAGGCTGTTCTTTTTGGAGTGACTCTGTTATAGTTTCTGTTGCGTTTGTGCTTCATCTTATTCCTGAATGCAAGTTATTGTAATATTGTGACTGATGCCTAGCAACTACCAATTTCATATTTTTAGACTTCCAGAAAGAAAACCTTAGATAAAGCTGGCATTCCACCTTCATAGAGAGATTTTAAAAACAAGATTAGCCTAAGCACTGGAAACCGAAGATAGACATAGCTAAGTTCCAATTCCCTTAACTCTTCACATCATTCATGTGTTTCTACATCTCAGGCATTTCTCTGCCCTTTCTGTATTTCGAGTAGCTGGTGAAAGGCCATCACTTTCTTGGTCTGTGTATGGATACGTATGCAAGTTGGAGGAATTAGTGTTGGAGGTCCACTCTGCTGTTGATTGTGCAGACTCCCCTGAAACCTTTGAGGGTGAGGGGTGAGCTGCTTAAGGAGTACAAAGAACAGGAGTAAAGGTCTTCAACATGTGTGAGAAAGTGAGCTTGCTGCATTCAGAAATTCAGATTTTTAGATTCCTGTCTATGTTATATCTGTCACCTTTGCTTGTATTTTGCTCAGACACCTAAACTGAGATGTATGTGAAATTAAAATGCTCGTATCTAAAACTATGATCTCCCTCAGTGCCACCCCTAGCCCTTTGGTCATTTGTGTCTAAAATTTTGTAGCAAGATTTGCTAGGTGCCTAGAGCATGCAAGTATGGCATATACCACTATCTTGACTGAGTGCAAGTTGAGGATTTGCAGACTGGGTCTCCCTAGAGGAACCCATGCTATAAGGTGTGATCCGAATACAGCCTTGCAGCATGGAGTTCAGAGTAAATCACAGCATTAATTGTCATTTCTAAGGGAAAAAAACCCCAAACTTTTATTTAATAGCTTAGCAGTTAGCTGTGTTGCCCACTGAGTTGGGGACCAGAATTCAATTTGCTGTAGCTGTTGCCTGCACAAGAATGCCCTGACTACGATGATGGTGGAGTTGAAGCTGGAAAGGAGGTAGGAGGAGAGAGAGCTCAACCCCTTCTCCTGAAGTTGAGGTAGTCTGTACAGGTAACTCGAGATTCGTGAAGGCACAGAGAAGGTAAGAATATGATCAGTGAAGAGGACAATCAGCTGGATTGCTCTTCGCAGGAGTAACTTAAACATCAAATTAAACAAAAATTCCCTAATATTTTGAAGGGATGCTATTGCTTATGTAGTGACCCAAATTGCCCAGGTAGGATCATCCTAAAATCAGCCAGATGGGAACAAAGATTCATGAAGAACAGAGGGAAAATAGGAAACATTTTGTATTGGCTAACAGACGTGACCTCCTCATTGAAGGTTAGGGCTGTCCAACTCTGGTAATTTTCATAGTGGCACTGTAGAGCAGAGGGCGAGTTGTGCAAGTGATTCAGACTGAAAACATTTTCTTATGCCCCTGCCCTTCACTCTCCAAAAGGTATGTATGAAGGTAGCAGATATTCTAATGGCTCTTAACAGTCTGTTGCCTTGTTATTAAAAATAGAACAGAAATACTTGCAGGCATTGTATGTCACACAGGCTTCAGTTTTCCCATGATCATCTTTGTAAAATATTTTGAGAGCAACTCAAAGATGACATCACAGAAGAGGTGAATATTTGCTATTTATTCCAACTTTGACTAGGGAAGSGTTAGTTCTCCTTCGATAACTTTTACATAACTGTCCTAATCTTTATACACTGTATTAAGGTAACTTCTGTGTATTTTTTAATGGATATATTTATGCAAAAGATTTAAAAGTAGTGTAAGTGAATCAGTTTATCTTTGAAAACATGGAGATCTTTTGTTGTATCTCTTGGAGCTGGTTGGAAAAATCAAATTTTTGCTATAGTCTTAAAAATAACATTCAGTAGTCTAGACAGAATTAATATTAGCTGGCAGTCATTAGTTATTTTCTTCATAATAAAAAAGGATCTAAATAGAGTTAGCAGTGCATTAAATACCTTTCTAGTATATAAATGATTTAAGCATACATGACAGATTTTAAATGCACGCTGACATGCCCCTTGCACGTAGACACGTAATACCTATGCTAAAGAGGCTGGATTAGAAAAGACTGGTAGAGAAACAATGAAATAGCTTAAAAATGAGAGAAAACAGTGACAAAAAAGCTATTTGAAACAGATTGATCCAACTGAGGGACTCTGGGTTCCAAAATACCAAGCACTGTCTGTTTCTGTACTTTGACAGCAGTCTTTTTCTTACCTGTGAAACTGATACTGTTACTATGAAATTAATTACAAATGGTCAGCAGCTCTTCAGAGGTACAGTGAACACAACCTAGTAGAATAACAGAAAGTAGGATGAGAAAAAGAATTAGTAAGTAGAAGGGCCTAAAGGAAACATGAATAGCAAATGTTTTGGATGTCTTCCCGATCCAGAGAAATTGGCTCCTAACTGCTTTAGTTAAATTTAGTACAGTTTTCTCCTGTAGGGAAGCAATATTGACATTTGTGCCCAAGGATGCTGGTATAACTTAAAAGCATTAATCGTTGTATCTGATATGTAAAATGTTGCTTGAGAGAAGGGGGGATTAATCTATCCTCCCTCTGCAGTGTAGATTGGGTATGGATCAGCAGAGGAGCTTTAAAGCACATGTTTGGAAAAAAGCTTTCTAATAGTGAGGATGGTGAAGCACTAAATCAGATCACCTGTGAGGGTTGCGGAGCAGGCTAGATCAATGATTGACAATTTTTTTGATTTGTAGACCCTTTCTACAAGTTTTCCCATGGAGACATACCCTTTACAGTCAAGTTTACCAACAACAAACTTGCTTTTTGAAGTTACTATCCCCTAAGCGTCACAGTCCCTGAACCACAAAAACCACTGGCACAGATTTTCTATGACTCAATACCTCCTTTGAAGTAATGGTAAGCAGGGGCAGAAGCTCTGTTTAATGCCTAAGTAAACAGGCATAGCATCACTGCAGCTGAGCTATCCCTCTGACTTGTAGTGCAGTCAGTAAGTTTTGTTGAAGCGGAATTTGGCTTTAAATGACGTGTGAGTAATGCAGGATGCCTGTGTGAGAACTGATAGAGAACCTGGCTGTGCTCATGATTTAACCTGTAACATTTTCCCCTGTGGAAGAGTTGTAGTGAAGGAGCTCTGGATCCCATCTTTGGTAATAATAAATCAGAATTTTGCATAGAAATCTGCTTGAGTCTCGCTGGGGTGGGGGGCGGTGAGCCTGGGTGATAACTGTAGCCTGACCAGTACAGACCACAAATTACACAGAGGTTGAAGTGATAGAGAACGGGGGAGAAAAAAGCTTACTATGTGTGGCAGCCAGGTTTGCATTTGCTGAGAGCTTTGAATCCCGAATACAAACGCATCAACATCGTGCTGCAAAAACACTAGGATGGTTGTTCCAATCTGGAAGCCTTTTCACTGTAGGAAGTATGGACATGTTTCCCTCTGTCTGTCATTTGTCTTCATTCCCCTTGGGCTTTTATATTTTGTTACTGGCTTGGTATCTTCCCTATCCATCAGTCCGGTGCATCCCATTAAGCAGCTTTTCTTGATTGACTAATGAGATGCTATTTTTGGCAAGGCTTTTATCACTATCTTTTATTGCTCAGCTACATTTTCTGCATTTTCACTTGCTATTCTTTAATGGTTCCTCTATTGCTACTATATTTACTGTTATATGCCTATCACCTCACTGGGATTTCTTTGGTCAGTTGTTAGTCCTCTTCTGTCATTTCCTTGCCCACTCCTTCCCAGTTGTGTCTCTCCGGCTTCATTCGGGTTTGTTCTACCATCTTACAGAGTCCTTTTCTCATCTTCTCCCATCCAGTACATCACTCTCCTCCTATGCCCAAGACCCCCTTTCAAGTAATCAAAAAGTAAATAGAGGACAAAAGCATTTCCAGAGGGAGATTCCTCCTACCTTAAGACAACTGTCTAAGCCAGGCAGGATGAACCGTGTCAGTAGGTTCCTTTCTCTGTTTGTTAACTATAGAAGTCTAACTAGGACAGACCAGATGCCTAACTCGGAGAGTTAAGTGTAAGTAAGATGAATACCGTTAGTGTAAGTTACTAGGACTTGAAATGCTGACTGTTAAGACAGCGTGTGCTACCGCACATTAAAATGACAGATAGAAAAGTTATTTAGGAAGCTGTTGGTAAGTTATAGGATTTTGGCAGTTGTTTAACCCACAGCAATAAAGCTATTTAGAATTAACATGTTTTTGAATCACCTTTCTGTGTCTCAATAATTAGCAGCATCAAATTCCAGATGCAGGCTGGTCTTTTAATCCAAATAATAGCTTTCTCCCCATCATACATAAATACAGCCTTAACACATCAGTATGTTAGCTGCAGTAATGCTATTCTCAGAAGATAAAAGAAATATTCCTACTTTCATCTGCCTAGCATATCCTGAGGCTGTAAGGGATTTCAGAATTAGCATAAATACTGGTCTAGATGTGCTCTTTCAGTTTTTACTTAAAGGGATTACTGTATTCTTGACACCTGCTTATTTCATTCTCCAAAAATGTAACCTGTGAGAATAAAGTAAGCAAGCCAAGGACAAAATAAAGAGCTCTGTAAAGGGTTACTTACTTCCTTCTGATGTGTGGCGGCTTTACTGACTTAACTCATAGATACTGAAATGGACCTAAGGCTGTAATAATTAAAACTTCTTGGGTCATTTCCTGTTGGTTTCATGAGGTCAGTGAGACGCTTTTCATTGACAAGATTTTCCTACACACTGTGTATGGTAAAGTACTAATGTAAATCAGTCTGGTTCTGCTAGCATAAATGCTGTGGCCATTATTGACCTGATTCGGAAGTCTCATGTGATCTGGCTCATTTTGCAGTACAGCTGCCCAAATGCTTACTGTGAGAAAAGGCAGGGTATGGGCTTACCACGCATTAGCTACTCTCTTGTGGTTAGAGCRTGCCTGCCCTTGTCTTGCGGCATTTTATGTTTACCATGGGTACAGGCAGTTGGCACAGGGTAGCTAAAATGCTGTAAATCAGTACACTAGTAATTTGTTCAGGTATCCATACCCTCCAGAAGGTGTTAGTGGCAACACAAAAAAGTGAGTGGGCATCTGTGTTCATCCTGCGGTTAATACTGGTGTAGCACAGTTGGGTGTATATGGCGTGATCATGCCCTTGGAAACCTATTGGAAACTTGCCTGTGCAGACAAGCCCAACAGGCTGATGCCCTGTGTCCATGTCTGATGTGTTTGGATGTTAATATAAATACACTGTTAGAAAAAATTGCAAAATGGGTTTATCATTAAAACCAGAGCTAAAAGATCTTGATGAGAAGGTTTGACTGATTTCCATATCCAAATAGTTAATTGCTAACTCTGCATTTCCTAAATGGAGGAGTGGGAGAGATTGGAAAAATAATCTTAAGCAGGGAGAACAGTTAGAGACAAACACGTTTAACAATAACCTATAGAGAGATTCATGGCAGTCTCTCACTGGCAATTAAATAGTCAATGGTTTGGATAGAATCCTTATCACGAGAAATCCCTATATCGCCGATTATATACACACCCTGTTCTTATACAGTATGGACTGCTGCTACTGAGTGAGATGGTCTGACTTGCTTCAACAGTTATTAGGGTGGAAGTGAGAAAATTTTGCTAAACAAATTCAAAGATACACAAAGAATTGGAGGGAAAGAAGGTGCATGCCTCTTTCCTGTGTGTACATACATGTGGATTTTTAAATATGTATTTTATGCCTTCCCTATGTGAAAGTCCTAAGAATCTGCCAATGTTTCTAGCTTAGAAATGTGAACCAGAGTGACGTGACGTCTTTGTTTTTTCTGGTGCATCTCCTGGGAGTCTAGATGATATGCATGATAAATCTTTCACCTTGGCAGAAAGAGAGGGGAGTGTTTAATATTTAACCAAGGTTGTCTTTTACTTCAAGATCTATCGATAGGGGACTGCAGTTACAAATATGTAAAACTGTGTGTGTTTTTGCTAAGAGGAGTGCTTGGAAGGAGAAAGGGATAACCTTCCCTAAGGAAAAGGCCTCAACTACAACAGAAGACAAGAGATTGTTTTAAAAATCGATCAAATTAAGCCCATGTTACATGAGTGTGAAATAGTTTAATACTTGCTTAAATAGGACCATATTTAAGCACAGTAGTTAGAACCATGGCTTTTGAATCAGTGTGGTTAAATTGTGCAAGTTGCTGTGTCTGTGCACTCGTCTTCCCAAGTTCTCATGCCAGACTGTCAGTGATTTTCCCGTGGGAAGCAGCACATCAGGGTTCATGTCATGATATCTCCTGTTTACTGAAGAAAATGGTCTACTAACCAGTGAACTGAATTCACTGACTCCCAGTTGTGCACATTTCTTGCTAAAGAAAGAGTAATTTTTTAGTATCTATAGATTCCTCTAGGTTATATGAGGACCACATTTCCAGAACTGCGTTTAGTTACATTTATACCATTGGGAAAAACTCCCGTTATTGGTAGCAAACTAGCAGAAGCATCCTGCCTGACCTGCTTTCTGTCCTTCTCAGAAACTTAGCAGAGCTTTTCAAGAGAAAATGTAGAAGTTAAAAAGGCTTAGCCCAAACTTAATCTTTTTTTGTGAGCCTTTAATAGATCTGAGCTGCATCTATTGTACAAACCTGGTATGTTGCAGGTAGAGGAAGAGTTGTGTGTCACAATTTCCTGTACTCAGTGTATTTGTTACCAGTCTCAAACTAATTGTACTTGTCTTAATGAAGTGTGTATTTGTTAATCATTATTATAACATTCTCTCTCGCTGGGCTTGTACAGTACCTCAGCAATTTATAGAAATAAGCCTACTGCAAGAATGCTATAGTGTTGTAGATAAAAAAGATCTGCTACACCTTTGAAAACCCAAACAAACAAGAAAACAAATATTGTTTTTTCATGGCTTTTAAAATTGTTGTTATAAAAAATAATATGAATAGGATATTTTCGGTAGAATTGAGGTGCCTATGGGCTAGAGAGCTGGAGATTTCACAGAAAATGAGTGGGCACATGCAGCTTTCAAATACTTAACTCTGTTGGGCTGAAGTCTGTAAGCTAGAATGGCTTTTATATACCTAGTCTTGATGATTAATGTGTAGGCTTTCCACCAACACTTACAAAAAAAGCCTACTAGGAAAACGTGCATGCAGTCACGCTGTGCCTGCCTCTTGCAGATGCGTACAACCCGCAAAGTATCGGTATGGCCAGTGGGACTGGTAGGAGGACGACGGTATGAGCGCCCAGTCGTTGAAAACGGCAGAGTTGTTGGCTGGTACACTGGCTGGAGAGCTGACAGGCCCTTTGCTATTGACATGGCAGGTAAGCACCAAGTTTCATGATACATGAATGTTTCTCATAATAACTATTCTTACATGTTTTATGAGTGGGGCAGAAACTCATTTCTCAATGTAAGCAGCTTTTAAAATTTCTGAAGTGCAGCCACTGTATGTAGCCCTTCAGCACTAAGTATCCCGGAAGTCTTAGCTTGCACATCTCGTCTAATTAAGTTGCTGCTTGGTGATATCTGAACTTACTTTCACTTGGTTTTAATTTTATGTGGCAGCTTGGCTTTTATGCTGTACAAATTGTTTGTCTGAAACAAGTTAATTTTAAATTAATTAATCCAATTAATTTTTGCAAGGAGCCCCTGCCTTTCATTGTGTCATCAATCTACACCAGGCAGTATAAATGCAGACCCTTCTTAGACCTCATGTTGTAAAATGCTACTTTATCATGAAATTATTCGGTTTTTATTGGTTATTTGGAATGATGGTGATAATTGTAGATGGATATAGTTTGAAACACTGGGCTTAGGGGAAGAATCACTGACAGCTATAGCCTAGTAGATGAAGGCAGAAAAGCTTCAAAATGGATCTAATCAATCTTCTGCTGTGAAGTTAGCACACCACGTAGCTCTGTCTGTTAGTCCATGCTTAGACAATCTTTTGTATATATTCACAACTGCCACATGCATCATCACTGTGCAGAAGTCTGATTTCTGCTGTAGCAGCAGCTGGTTTCCCAGCAAATGATACGATATTTGCACTTAAGCATATTCTGTGTTCAGGAAAGAGAGGGAAGAGGAAAAGTAGGGATACAAATAGCCAGCCATTTTCTTTTTTCTGAAACCCTTATGTTTTGGGAGTGGGAAAAGGACAGTGCTTTCTCATCTCAACAGAATATTTTTATATGAATTGAAATGTTTGATGAAAAATATGTACAGTATTTACAGTACAATTGGTTAAAATGAGTAATAGGAGAAATAATAGTTGTTAACACCTCAAAGATAGAAATATCAACAGGTGAATTTTTCTGCACTGTAGAAGCATTTCAAGTTAATAGTATCACCTGGCACAAAAATAAATATTTGAGTGTCCAGGTAGAGGCATTCCTCAGGGGAGAACTAGGTATATCAATCCCTAAACCTGTGTAGCCTGTTGAGGAATGCAGCTGTGCAAATACATATTGATACTATGTTGTAGAAGTGATTACTTATGGGCATTAGAAGGGTGATAGCAGGGTTCATAGTTCCTTAGCAGCAGGCAAAAAGCCATTACAGAATATTGGCCAAGGGACTCTAACCCAGGCATGAAGAGATACATGGGAAGTTTGTAAGTCGTTGTTTACACTTTGCAGTTGCCGGCTGAAACACTGGCATGAGGGAAAAGCAGCTCCATTAGGAGTATTACCTGCTYGTACTTTTACTGAAGTCACAGAAGGGAGAGCTAAGAGACAAAGATACAAGCGTTGAGAGTATAGGAAGTTACTGCAGATCCACAAACAAGCAGCTACTACTTTGTGAGAGAACTTTTATTAGTCTTCAAAAAATATCTGAAGAAATTAAATTACATTTTTAATTTCAGCAAGGAGGGAAATGGATGCTGTGTAGGCTGGTAAAAAATTACATTACGTTTGCATCTTCATTCCCCTCAGGAATACGGTGGAAGGGCACAGACAAACAGAACACATGTAAATCCAGAACTGCATAGGCGTCTGAACAGGTGCAAGTCTACAGGATGCGTGTCGACACTCTGTTTTCCACCCTTGCCCCCCCACCCCCCCAACATACCTCTGGGGACTTGGAGAACTTGCTAACAAACCTAAGTCCATGCTGTAGTACATCACTGGCATTCTTCCTTCTGCTGGCACCAAATAGATAAGCAACTGAGGTTATACCATATACTGCACATAAGGAAGATCAAGTATCTCTTTTGAAAATATTACCATGAAAAAAAAAATTGTGTATATATTAAACTGCCAAGCTGTCTACAGCTGTTTATAATTAATGTTCTGATTCCCACGGCACTGGTAAGGAGGCTCTCTTTAGTTTACAGAACTATCTTTTCGTAGTGATTTTCACTAGAATTTGATCATGAGGCTGAGTGTGAAAAGAATGACTGTTTAAAAGGTTTGGGACCATTGATTTAACTGTTCAGAAGAAGTGCATCCAAGCTTTTAAGCACATAAACTTCTTATTCTAGATTTCAAGATACAGGGCCAAATTCAAATCTGCAAGTGGAGACAGGTCCTGCTGATTTCATTGGGATCAGCTCAAAGACCCTAGCTGGCCAATTTCCCTAGATTCTTCTTTGAAATGTACTCACACACAGCAATTACATTATATCAGTATTTTTTTTTTTTGAGAACTTTGTGGTTGACACTGCTATTCTCCAATGCTAAATTGCATTCAGAAAGCAGAGTAGCCATTTCCTTTGTTGCTTCTTGTCTGGCAACCAACACACCATACAAATTAGTTCTGGTGTTTTTAAAGTTCCGCCTCAGTTTTAACTGTAGGTGGGTTCTAGAGTTTGACACAGACTTCCTTACCCTCAGGGAAGGAAAGGGAGAGAGAATTGGGTGCTGTAAGCAAAAAGTGACATTGATTCTGAGGTAGGCACTGTGTTGTTTATTTTAGACCTGATTTAAAATCTTTATTAAGTGATGCTGTTAGTGATTTAATTTTGGCTTGTTCCCAGTGCCAGAGTTTTTGACCACCCATGAGAACAAGTGAGATTGTGATTCTCCTACTGTCAAGATTGCTCAAGGAAAACAGATGCATGCTTTACATTAGCATTCCGGGAGCTGCTTCCTTCAGTCATAGAGATTAATCTATGCCTGTGAATCACTGGGCAAGCAGATTTTGGACTTGCGGTCCAGAGCTCATCCACTGTGCCCTAAGTTCCTCTAGTCTATTAATGACACTGCAAAACATGGCATATTTTGGCTCAATCTGAAAGAGCCACTGCTGGAAGTCAGAAGTACAAAAGACTTTAAGTGAGTGGCTATGGCAGACACCAAACTCAAAAAACCCCAAAGCCACCCCTCCATCAAAGGGTACCAACTATTTTTAAATGTTGTTGTTTAAAATAGAGAGCCTCTTTCATGGTAAATTAACTGTCAGCAGGTGCCTTTGTTCTGAACTACAAAAACTCCTGGTTGAGCACCTCCGCCTTATTGCAACCCAAACAGTATGTCACAGGGAGAAGATACTTGTAAGAAGCCAACCCCAAACCATGGCATGTTCAACAAGCCAAAGGTAGTACCTTGAACTGTGTGGAAACCAGTATATCCGTTTCAACATCAGCACTGAGCATTAGCATTTATACACCCTGGAAATGATAAACACTCTCAGTTTCTAGCTTGCCTTCAGCTACTATCCTATCTAGAGCATTCAGGAAACAAAGGCATTAATCATGGTAACAAAATCTTTAAAGACCAGCTCAGTCTAACCGGATGAAGAAAAATGGTTCTGCCTTTTAACAGAAGCCGTTGATCTAGCACAAGTCAAGGTGTGAATTAACAGAAACAACTTCTGTAGAAAGAAAACACAGATGTAGTCTTTGCCATGTCTCCCAGGTATCTTGTCCTCCAACAAATTAATTCTTATCTAGGTGGCTCTTCAGCCAACTAGATTTAATTTACAGCCTTACATTAAACACAAAAAAACCAAAACACCTCTTCACACTCCAGCTATGAAATTGTCACGTAGCCTTTCATGTGACCTTAAGCCCAATATGACCTTGTAGGAATAATGATGAAGTAAAAGAATTGTATGCGTGTAGCACTGTTCAGTTATGCTACACTGGAGAAAGTAATCCCAGATTAATCCCTATTTGGGGACAGAATTCAAAATAACGGTGTCTTTTCATCTATTACCACAGGATCATTCTCTACTGAGAGAAATAACTAGTGCCTGTATGGTCAAAACCTGAGCCATCTCCTCTCTTTTTGATGCCAAAATGATCCGTCTGTGATAAAAAGTCAACTGAAAGTTGTCACTAGAAAATGGTTTTCCCTCAAGTCCATCTGAAGTCTATCTACATAAATACAAAATGTCATACATGTGAAATCAAAGCAGTTATAAAGCAGAGCTGAAGAACTAGAGAGCCAGGAGATAAGTCTCTCTGAATTATTTTATCTCTTCAAGTTGCTGCTTTATTGGGTTAAGAAACAAAGACTGCGTGACCACTGAACAAGGAAACAAACCTTAGGCCACAGGCCAGTCAGGGCACAGTAGTCCATGACCTTGCCACATACAATGCTCAGTTTAATAATTTGACTTTTATTTTATGCCTGAAAACATGGGGGATTTTTGATAGCACCCTAAAACGGCAGTTTGCAATAGCATGGTAGCAAGGGCACGTGTTACATGCAGGGGGCATGGCGCATCTGAAGATCTGTGCATAGGAGAAATCCATCCTCAGAACTGAATCCAGTTTTCTCAGCAGAGGAGCAAGCTTTGCAACAAGAGAACCTAGAAGAAATTAACGTATGGGTAAGTATGGGCTATGGGGGCCAGGGAGCCAAGCTGAGACACACAAAGATATGCAGTAGAAAATATGTCTCTTCTGCTTAGAACGGATTCCTTCTCCACTCTAAAAACTAGGACACTACACCAATTTTGGCCATTACTTTATTTTCTTCTCCACGGATGACCGGCTTAAATTGTAAAAATTAAATTTTAAATCTTTTTAAAAAGAAACAGCAGCTCACACAGCTGATTGGGGCTCCAACATCATCTTCCCCTGCAAAGCGAACATTTTTTTTTGTGCCCAAAATATCAAGCACACTAAAGCCCAGTTGCACCAAAAATTTATATTGTTCTAATTTAGAGGGGAAAAAAAAAACCCTTACCAAAAATACTGAACAGAACCCAGGCCAATTTGTTCATCAGTGGTAAGTCTACAGTCATCTTTCAAGGTGCAGAAAGCTGGCTGTATGCACCGCAGCTGTCTCTTGCTGAGGGAGTTAAACACTCAGCCTTGGCTCTTCTTCACAAATGCTTACGCTCAGCTACAAACAGCACTGGGATGGAGCCCACCTTGTGCTCTCTCACAGCCAGGCTACAAGTCCTAGGAAGCAGTACAGGCCTGTAGCCTGCTGAAGACAAACCCTTACCTGGGAGGAAAAGTCCAAACTGCCATCTTTTCCCTTGTACCGCCTGCCTAAACCCAGCAGCTGCAGCAGAGAACAGCTGGATCCCAGCCTGGATCCCAGCATTGCTGCTAGCAGGTGGTACAGTCTGCAGAGCAGAAGCTGCAGAGCTTAACTGCACCGAGTGAAGACAGGCTACAGGCAAAGTCTCACACCTCCTGGAAGTCTTCTACTCACCAGAGTACTCTGCAAGGTGTGGATAAGCCCTTTCCATCTAGACACCTGTTCTTCTTTACCTTGGGCAGGATATAATGTATAAAGTTAAACATGTTTTCTTCAACTGTGTCTGTCAGTGAATTGGGAACCTCAGTTTACATCCAACCCATAGTCTTCATGTGCAGTGTCCAAATCTTTATTTATTTAAAAAAACCCAAAAAACCAAAAAAAACCAAAACACAACAACAACAACAACAACAAAACCCCCAAACAACAAAAAACAAAACAAAACCAAACCAAACCAAAAAAAAAAAAAAACACAAACAAAAAACCAAACACTTTCTGGTGTCTTCCTGTGCTTTGCTACAAGCAAGAGCATGACAGTTAAGACAAAAGTGGTTTCAGTGTGCCTTCTTTACATGTGATGTAGTAATTACTTCCTTATATTTTCCTCTTTAAAAGGCTCCCATAAAAGCCACAGATAGATACTTTCAAGGAAAATACAGTAGCAAGATAATTCTAGTAAAAAAGGGGACAGATTTACATTCCATTAGAGAAAGTTATACTCATTTAAAAATGAGAAAATTTTAATACTGGCTTTAGAATTAAATGTTCTTGTAGTTTTCCAGAACAGATGTCAAAACTGTTACTACTTCTGTCATAAAGGGACAGCTGGAACCACTCTGAGCTGATGAAAAAAGGATTTCTGTGGAAGGCTTGGCAATTAGACATAAGCAGTTAACAAATGTAATTTTTCTTTACAAGTATCAGTCGAGTTTTGAGTCATACTTAAAGAAGCATACATGCCACTGAACCTTGCTGAATGAAAACTGGAGAGTTCCATAAATAATGGCAAATTGGAGATTCATGAGAGCTGCTTCAGAGAGGGCGAGTTTGTTCAAACTAGTGGTTTCTGAGTTTGTAATCTCCCTTTGAGGGACCTAATGTCTGTTATTAGAGGAACGCATTGCAAAGAGAGGCACGTGCACTGATGAAGTTCTGCCACTTGTGCTGTGCAATGCACAGATCAGCTGCAGGCTGTCTTGCAGACCACCGTTGATAAAAATGATTCACAAGTCCACGATAACTACACGGCGTACAAGGCAAAACATTAATATGACTTGYCTTTCATCAACAATAACATTAAAACTCTCTAAAGGCTAAAAATCTCTGCAGACCACAGTTGTTATGTCTAASTAACATGTTTTAACCTTGTTTTTCTGACTCCCGCCTTTAAACCTAGAAGTGTTTGTAGAGTATAAATTTCATACATTTTATTTTACTTAAAATTCAGTTTTATTTCTTAATTAGAAGTAGAAAGGAAGGATAGTCCGAGATCTCAGCAATACCTGACTTTTCAGGCAAAAAAGCATATGTTCTCTACATGATGGGAAATTGATTAAACAAGTTGAAAATGTGGTGCAATTAAAAAAAATGTGACTGCACCTTCAGGGCAAAACAAAACAATGTAGGATGTACAAACCTACCAAATATTGTCTGTCCATATAACCAAATTTACACATTTTTAAAAAGAACATGGGAGATTTCTAGGCTTAAGTGTAACCTGCACAAAAATGTAAAGCCTAAAGGTTTTTCTTAACGTTTTTTCCCCGCCCCTCTCTCTCCAAGGATTTGCTGTGAGTCTTCAAGTGATTCTGTCGCACCCGAAAGCTGTGTTCAAGCGTCGTGGTTCTCAACCGGGAATGCAAGAATCTGATTTTCTGAAACAGATAACAACAGTGGAGGAACTGGAACCAAAAGCAAACAACTGCACAAAGGTACTGATTTCCACACTCACTAAAAAGCTTTCGTGTCATCTCTGTAGATGACTGTACTAACACAAATGTTATTTTATAGGTTCTTGTATGGCACACACGAACAGAAAAAGTAAATCTAGCTAATGAGCCAAAATACCACCTGGACACAGTCAATATTGAGGTATGATGTGGAGGCACAGTACAATGGATGTGTCAGAAGGTGTTCGAATTCAGCCCGTTAAATAGCCTACTTCTGTGTGAGACCTTTTAACAGTCACCTGATGGACTTCTGTGGGAACAAAAGACAGTTGTCAGATACTCTAATAAGCAAATCAAATGGGTGTGCTTTGTTCTAACTTGTTTGCATGCATTTCTGACCTCTCGTCTTAATAAACTGACACTTACCTTTGTTTTAAGGCTGTTTCCACATAGTAAAAGCAATCAAGAGAAACATGGCTGCAATGGAGTATTTTCAAAATCATCATTTATGTATATACTTTTTGTATTTATCCAGCTTAATGGTGTAATTATAAACTGATTTAAAATCACAAACTGTTGATCTAAATATTT
Organism: Phoebastria nigripes; assembly: GCA_035582835.1. NCBI lineage: Eukaryota > Metazoa > Chordata > Aves > Procellariiformes > Diomedeidae > Phoebastria > Phoebastria nigripes. The sequence continues at coordinate 76,046 of JAYKAV010003090.1, read as the reverse complement.
GCATAAATGGATCCTCCAAACTGAACATGTTTTCCTTCATTAAAAATAGACTTTTTGAAGAAATAGCAGTCAAATAGGTCATACAGTAATGAAATAAAAACCCACAATCATTTATGGATTTATCCTTTTAATATAGGGAAATAACATTTTATCATTACGAGGCACCATAAAATGTAAACACAATCACTGTCATAAACCTGGATATCTCTGCAAGGAAAAATATATCTGTTCACATTGAGTGTATACATATTGTGCTGCTAGTTCTCAGCATTAATACTGTGTGCGTGCCTCGTGAGCCAGATTGGGTACTTTATCACAGGAAACTCAAATGGATCAAATGCTTGTTTTTAAAAGAATAAACTATTGATTTGTAGAACTACAGCAACATCCAGGTTTATCTTTCTTTCAATAACCATATTCCCTGTTATGCACACCATAACAACATCACAGTGAAATGTATGATGAAACAAAATTTGTTTGATACACTAGAAAACATTGCTCAGTGATACATTTACATTCTATTTATATATGATTAAACGTTTGTTCATACAGTACCTTCTACAGGATTACTGGGTAATTTTGAGGGGTCAGGGTTCATATTTTTGGATATTACTAACATGATAGCTACATCCCTTATATGCAAACATTTGATCTAGAATTTTGAGGGAAAAAAATCAGTAGGTGGTTAAGCAGCTTCTTAAATATATGGTCTATGAAATCATATGCATTGTATGAAAACGCTGCCGATGATGTATAAATGCATTCTTGATCTGCTTTTCACTACATCAAATTTAAATCAATATAGACCACAACACGGTCAGTCAGTTATATTCTTAATCTGAACAGCTGGGGAGAAAGAAAAAGAATATGTACATGGAAGGAACAGTGAAAGTAAATGCGTTTGAACAAGGAATGTCAGGTGGCTGTTCTGGGTGAGACTTCTATTGCAACTTTCATTTCCACAGTTGTGTGCTGAGAGTCTGACCAGAGGAGCTTCCAGTCCATCCTGCTGCTGTGCTGGGGGGCTGGCCAAAGCCCATCACGTTGCTGGAACTGCTGAGATTCATTCCAGCCATTTGCTGGTTCATCTGTGAAGCACACACACAAGCCTAGTTAGCACTGGTGCTGAAACACAACACACTGCGAGCCAAAAGGCAGTCGTACTTCCTAAACTAGCAACCCAGTAAAAGTACGTTTCCCTAAAACTAGTATTTCTCATTAAATAAAAATATTGACTCGTTATAAGTTTCTAAGCATTTTTCAAGATAGCAGCTTTTCTGGAACCAGTTGCTGTTCAAGCGACCACCGTTACACATCAGCTGACTGGCTGTAGCACTGGGCGTGTATGTCAAGTCCGTATAAATACTCCACTAGTCAATTTACAGAGCGTGTGACAAAGGAGTCCGATGTGTCTCAGCTGATAAGAGCTTGCTTTCAAAGTTTTAAAGCTAACCAACAAAATTGTGGCAACTGCGATAAAGAAACACCAAAGCAAGTAATATAGCCTTGTCTACATTTGCAACTCCAGTTGCTTTTTGTTCCAGCAATATTTCTTTGGAGACCTCAAAATCTTGAATACACAAGTTTTTGTAGAAATTGTCCATTTAGGTGGCAATCCACAAAGAATGAGGTGGTTTTATAAACTTAAGTATTATCTAAATCTAACCATTCTTGCTAAAGAATCTACTTGAGATACCGTAATTTCTTAGAAACAAGTGAAATCATTCACATGAAATTAAAGATGACATCTAGTTAAAGGTGGGAAAGAGTTCAAAATTCAGCACATTCACTTCAGGGATGGTGCAAAAATATTTCTACTCTCTACAAATATTGTCTAGTCACTGTAATTTTCAGTGCTCAATGTAAAAACATTCTTCAGGTTACTCTCCCTTGCCTTCTAAAAAATGAACACTTACTGAGAAGCCAAAACCCTAGCTGTATAGACAAGAGTAAAGATGTCCCCTCTCATGAGTTTGAGAGCAAGAGAGCATTTGGAGCAATTAATAATCAGAGCCAATGAACAGGGATGTTGGATAAGCAACATTAGATTCAAGTTAGAGACAGCATTAGGTAAAAATCAGAGTTGATGTAAACATGAGTGAACAATACCAGGTTGGCAAAATGGAACTGACACACTGGTGAAAAAAAATTAAGTCAATTGCAAACTAGTATTTCAGGGTAAAACTCAGTACTGTGTGCTTTCACATGTGTATCTGCAAAAACAACCCATCACTGAACATGGAAATTTAAAAAAAGCTGATGACAACATGCTTTACCTAGTTGTTAATCTCTTCTGGAGTAGAATTCTTAAGAATATATATATACACACACATATATAAAGCATGCTACTTTGGTAAGTAAAGCAAGCTCTCCCCCTTCCAACTGGAGCCAGAGATTAGGTCACAGTTCCCCTACAAGCTGTGGAATGTCAGCACACTGATAACATCTGATGTGCAAGGAGTGCAGAAACATGTAAGAGCTTGTTCTATGAGCCACCTTTTAATATATATTTGGTAAGAAGCACGATTTTAATTTCAAAGCTGATATGGGTCTTTTTAAAGTTAGATACCTAGAAAAAGACCATTAGTAGTAAATCCACAGATTTTTTTGGTTTGACATTTTGAAATTCTCACCTTTTAAAAATCACTTTTCAAAGCAGGATGACAGCCTGTACTTTCAAATAGGGGCTGTTTCATCCATGTAAGAAATGCTGCTTACCTTCGTAAATGTTCACACCACAGGACTGAGCAGAACAGTAAAAAATAATATAATCCAATCTAAATAAGTCACTAAGGTTCACTTCCTGAACTACTGGAGTAAGCAGCACGGAATTATTATCTTGTTCTTATAATTCAAACAATAGTATGAAAAAATAGTTGCTATCTTCCATACTGAACTCCAAGGGAATCATTTAGGTTTGTTCCCCCTGCAATAAGCTCTCAAATAGCTGATTTCAAGATGTTTCATTGGATAATGTACAAATATAGTACTAAGTGTACGCTAACACTTTTAAAGAACCTTTTAAACATGTTTAAGAAATTTAAAAAAATAGCACGGAAATGCTACAGACAAATAATACATGAGCCTAATCAAATGATCTACAGGAGAATGTTGGAGTGCAAAGCACTGCACATTCCACTGAAACTTATCCTGAAGTCTGTAAACGAAAGTATTAATTGTTAATGGCTATCCTCAAGCAATTAAATTCTGCTTTTAGTTATAAGGCTGTGTTTTCATTTCAGTATGTTGTAACTATAGCTAAGCTAGCTTTTTACCTGGCTAGTTCAGATGCCAGGATGAGAGTAGCTACAGAAGCAGAGAACTGAGTTTGGTCTACCTTGGCAAACTTTATTCTCTGCTTATATACTAGTTATCTTTAATTGAATTATTCACTGATTTTTTTTTCCATGTGCCGCTGAGCAGTTCATAGTCCAGCAGTCTGTAACTTGGCTATGCCACAACTTTCCTCCTACAGCCAAACATTTTGTATCTGAAAAGCAGCGTCTTTCCCAAAGCACTCTTGTCTGGGAATAGCAAGTCTTTACCTGAGAGAGGTTCCATTGAGCTTGTTGGTTTTGTTGCAATCCATACTTATTTTGTGGCGTGACCATCTGTCCCACCATTCCACCTTGAGGTCCAATGACATTTTGAGGAAGTCCCATCACACCAGTCTGTGTAGTACCAGTAAATCCATTGGGCATTCCCATTCCTACCATCACGCCTGTGCTCTGTCCCATGACTGGCACCGATTGTCCCATCATATTTCCCATCATCCCAGTTGCTGCAGGCACAGGAACTCCCATGGCTGGAAAGCCTTGAAAATGAGTTGATGGTTGTGTGGTAAATGGCATAGAAGATGACCCCATGAACATACCTGTACCAGAGAAGGGAATATTTCAGCAAAAGTGTTTTGCGATTTTCTCCCCCATCCCCGTAAGTCAGAAGTGCACCAAAATAATTTTAAAGGATAACTTTGTCCAGTTGTACATCAGTGCTGTTATTTCTGGTAAAAGTAAAAAATTGCTTAAGAACTCTGAAAGGAAAGGGACTCACCACCAGAGGTTAACTGCCACAAAGTTTGGCAAATCCCTGTGGTGAACCAGAATCTTTTAATCGCTGTATTTGAGGTCTTTGTTTTCAAACAAAGATAGCTAAAATCAAGATACGACAGCTCTGTACGGACCCTGGCAGCCTGCTCTTTGCACAGTGGAGACTCGGACCTTAAGCAACAAATTAGATGGCAGAAGCTGAATTCACAAATCTTTCAGTAAATTGTATACTTGATAATTTGAAGAGCTATAAATAAATTAAAATCACATACTGTTTTTTTCTTTAGCTTCTGTATTACATTTCAGTAATTTTCTCATTTTTATAAATGGTAAAAATAAAAATCTTCATTTGAATATAGGTAGCAGGGTACCCAACCTTAGTTTTGGAGACCAAAGTCTCCTACCTTTTGTAGGAGACAACTGTTCTAGGTAAAGCTTAAAATAGGACTGCATAGAAACCTTTACAGAATTATTTACCTGGAGCATTTTGCTGCTGCATGGTTCCTGTGCCATACAGTGATAAGATGGAGTCTTTGGAGAGTTGTTTCTTTGCCGACTCTTCAGATTTTGTTGTTTGCTCAGTGAATAGATCAAGATCCCCAGATGCCGCAGACAAGGTGGCAGCTGCTGGTTTAGTGGAAGTGCTCTGGGAAATAAAGGTCAAGACAGACTACTGAATGAAACCAGCAAAAGATGTTACGTTAAATATTTACTGCACATCCTCACTCCTGAACCAAATAAAAACCAGTTCGTTTACAGCAATTAACTTTAAGTAAATGAGGATTTAAAAAGATGTGGTACGACCAAAGACAAAAAAGCAGTACATACGGTATGGAAAGAAGACCAGATGCAAAACTAAAGCCCCAACCAGCTTCAGGGCGTACACATACAAATTATTCATTGCTGTTGCTCCTACATTTTTCATCAGTGAGAAGCATAAATCATGAGCTGTAGTTAGATTATGAAAAGTAATTAGGAAATCAATAAGGAGATTACAATTCACGTCTCATTAATCCTCTCATAGACAGAATAGATTAGAGAAGAGCTAAAACAAAAGATTAAGTGCTTTGGAATATACTACTACAACTAAGATGAACAGTGTTTTTGGAGAAAAGGCAAAAGTAAAATTTCAGTTGATCTACTTAAAGTAATAACATTTCTAAAATACATTGTTTATAATTGTCTTAGAGTTCTTTAAGCACATTTCATTTATTGAGAAAGCATAATTATCTAAAACTTACTGTAGTCTACAACTGAAAAACTAAAATACACGCAGGCTGTCAGGCTTTTTATTGCTCTTGCACCAAAATGTTTTGTAAACAAATTCTATCCAGGTGTCTTTCAGTGCTGTTATTTTGCTGCTCATACACATACAGTTCCATGTGGGGGCTTGCTTAGGTAACTAGCCAATACACTGCATTCTTGTTAGATTTCTTAAAATACACAACTCATCCTGTTACCAGTGGGAACTTTTAATGCAAATCAACTGTATATGCATTGAAAAAGAGCCAGGATTGCAATGCACACCTCAATTATGGCCTTATTTTAGTCCAGCTAAATGGTCCCCAACTGCTTAGCATACACCTGCCTAATCCCACAGCACCTGCGAGTTTCCACTCTTTCCTACACTGAAGGAAAATCCTCCCTGCATTACCGCCATCAATGGACTGGATCCACAACCAGGTCCATCTGTTTACTGTCATCGCATACCAAAGTTTATCAGACAGACAAGAAGCCACCTCAACATAGACAGATATGGTAACACACCTACATTCTTGCCTAAAGCAACAACCTCCAAACTTTCCCTGGTTTTGCTGGCGGGCTGCTGACTAGGCCCTGAAAAGTCCACTATGGTCACACTGGATTTGTACAAACACCACAATACAAACAAGTCAATATGCAGCTTCAGAAAACGCATCTGACTCCTGAAGTGCTAAAAAGCTCTTGAAAAGCTAAAAAGCTCAGTGTTATAAATTGGAGGGAAAAAAACCCTGCAAAACAATTCTGGTACCAACTAAATTGGCCAGAAACCACCAGGAGAAAGGAGTGCAGATTCACATGGTTGATGGTGAAAAATCTCCAAAACTGCTGTGGAAAGGGAAGAGAAAAAGAACAAGAAATGGAAACTCAGTGGCAGCTGAAAACCCTGCATTTGTACAACAGCCGGGTTGGGCCACGGTCGCTAAACCTTAGTAAGCAACAAAAGGTAGGGTGATGGCACTGCAAAGGGAAAGCAGGCAGAACAGCACCAGGAATTGTTCAACTCCTGTGACACCTTCTCTCTGGCCAATGTACACAAACTATCAACTTCCTTAGGTATGTATTATAAAAGCTACTCCCTCTTGCTTATTACTGACAAAAATTTCTGATTGCAAAGCAAAAATTGAAGTTTTTTAATGGGTAGTAGGGAGCCCTCTCTATTTGAGACAACTCTTTGTCAGTGTGGCATAACCCGTCTTTGGAAAGACTTTGAGGTAAAAGCCCATCCTAAACAGCAGTATTTGTTTTACCATGCATATACCCAGAAGTCCCAGTATTGAATTATTCCATATTGACACGGTCCTCCTACCATGGCATCTGCCTAAGACAGCCACTGTACAACAGCTGTGCTCAGCAGATTGGAGAAGTACATGTAAGCAGTGGAAGTGAGTTAACAGAGGCAGCTTCCTCTCTGCTGCCCGCACTGCAGTAAGGAAGGGTTTTGCTTTCTCTAGAAGGTAGAAGAGCAGACATATCTGGGTTTGTTGTGGGTTTTTTTTAAATAAATAATAGCATCAGAGAAACTGTTCTCAGCTGGGATGAACCACAGTTTGGAGTGTCTCCAGATCTATGAAATACTGTTACTATAGGTGCTTTAATGAAATAAAGCAAATCACTACATGTGTGCACAGACGAGAAAGGAGAGCCAAAGACCTGGAGGACTGATCATCTATTGTGTTTACGTCATGAGATTAAATGTTCATTTAATATCTCTTCATTCAGTTTGTTTTTGGAAGATTCTGAGAGGAGCCAAAGCACTGAACAAGCACTCCCTGAAGTGTTCATCAGCTAAATAAATAGAAGATAATGCAAAATGCATGGCAAGAAAACAGCAGGTGGCATTCAAGTAAAAAAAAAAAAAACAACCCACACCAAAAAAAACCAAAAAAACAACAACATTGACATTTTCACCTATCTAACATTCTCACGCTACCCAAGACCTCCGTAAAAACATGCCTGGCATACATATAATAGTTTTTCTTTAAGAAATGCTCTCAAACAGTCATTATACCACAACTAAATGCTCCTCAGGTAGTTAGGGAACATACTGCTGAGCAGTTTCATGATGTTAGTGTAACAGAATTTTCAGAACTACTGGAAGTAAACTCCAATATGCATCATGTTTAAACATAAATAATTGTCATCGATAGCTTATGTATTACCTGTAAAAGGTAATACCTATCCCAAGGAAGTTTTCACTGCGAAATATTGGTCAGATGTGTCAGGACCACAAATACAGTAGCTGAATCCATCACTTTACACTTGCTATCTGACTACACGAATAGTACGTGGCTGACAAGAAGTTTAGATTAATGCATGAGACTAAAAATAAGTGTTTTCATTTTGGCTTGTAATTCCCAAAAGACTGCAAAACAGCAGATAAAGATCATGACATCCTCAATATTTTAAGTTGGTCTGACAGTTGTAGCAGTCCAGATGGCTTTTGTCCATTGTGGTCCTGGGCACCACTGGAAAGAGCCTGGCTCCATCCTCTTTGCACCCTCCCATCAGGTATTTATACACATTGATGAGATCCCCCTGAGCCTCTAGGCTGAACAGTGCCAGCTCTCTCAGCCTCTCCTCATAGGAGAGATGCTCCAGTCCCTTAAGCATCTTAGTGGCCCTTTGTTGCACTCTCTCCAGTATGGCCATGTCTCTCTTGTACTGGGGAGCCCAGAACTGGACACAGCACCCCAGGGATCAAGGTGAAGCTGACTGGCCTATAGTTCCCTGGGTCCTCCTTCTGGTCCTTCTTGAAGATAGGAGTGACATTTGCTTTCCTCTAGTCCTCAGGCACCTCTCCCAATCACCACGATCATTCAAAGACTATCAAGAGTGGCCTCAAAGACATCAGCCAGCTCCCTCCGGACTCATGGGTGCATCCTATCAGGGCCATGATCGACATCCAGTTTGCTTAAGTATTCCCTAACCTGATCTTCATCTACCAAGGGTACCTCTTCCTTGCTCCAGCCTTTTCCCCTAGTCGCGGGGGCCTGGGATTCCTGAATGCTGGTCCTGCTAGTAAAGACTGAGGCAAAGAATGCATTCAGTACCTCAACCTTTTACATTTACATGTCCTGTTGTCACCAGGACCACTGCCCCTTTCAGTAGCAGGCCCACATTTTCCCTACTCTTTCTTTTTTCACCTATGTACTTATAAGTCCTTCTGTTGCCTTTGACATCCCTTGCCAAGCTTCCACTCCAGTTGGGCTTTGGCTTTCCTAACCCCATCCCTGCATGCTCAGACAGCATCTCTGTATTCTCCCCAGGTTACCTCTCCCTGCTTCCACCTTCTGTATGCTTCCTTTTTGTGTTTGAGTTTGGCAGGAGCTCCTTGTTCATCCATGCAGGCCGCCTGGCATCTTTTGCCTGACTTCCTGCTCATTGGGATGGACCACTCGAGCTTGGAGGTGGTGATCCTTGAATATCAACCAGCTTTCTTGGGCCTCTCTTCCCTCCAGGACCTTATCCCATGGGACTCTTTTCAAGCAGATCCCTGAAGAGGCCAAAGTCTGCTCTCCTGAAGTCCAGGCTTGTGATCTTGCTTTTTGCCCTGCTTCCTCCTCTCAGGATCCTCAGCTCCACCATCTCATGGTCACTGCAGCCAAGGCTGCCTTCAACCTTCACATCCCCAATGAGCCCTTTCTTGTTTGCAAGCATGAGGTCCAGCAGAGCACCCCCTCCTCATTGGCTCCTCCATCACTTGGGTCAGGAAGTTATCATCGATGCTCTCCAGGAACCTCCTGGATTGCTTATGTTCTGCTGTGTTGTTCCTCCAGCAAGTACTGGGGGGGCTAAAGTCCCCCATGAGGACCAGGACCTGCAAGTGTGAGGCTGTTCCTAGCTGTCTGCAGAAGGCCTCATCTGCTTGTTCTTCCTGGTCAGGCAGCCTATAGCAGACACCCAATACAATGTCACCCATGCCTGTCTGCTCTTAAGTCCTTACCCATAAGCTTTCAGCTGCCTCATCAACCATCCCCAGGCAGAGCTCCATGCATTCCAGCTGTTCCCTCACATCAAGGACAACTCCACCTCCTTGTCTTCCTAGCTTGTCCTTCCTAAAGAGCCTGTGTCCCTCCACTGCAGGACTCCAGTCATGGGAGCCATCCCACCACGTCTCCATGATCCCAACAAGATCATAACCCTGCAACAACACACAATCTCCGATTTCTCATGTTGATTCCTAATGCTGCGTGCATTAGCGTACAGACACTTCAATGCACCTGTACAGACACCCCAGCATGCCGATTTCCCCAAAGGGGTTTGTCTGGTGGCTTTTTCCATAATGGTGCCTTATAGGCACTTCCTTGCTTACATGCAAATGCTTGAGGTGATACCAGTTAAAACCTGTTTCTTTGATTTTGTGTTCCCTTTCTTTCACATCACTGCAGGCCCTTTGCTTGTCGACCCTGTTCATCGCTTCCTCACAGGGCTGCTGGTAACTTCCTCACTGCCCCTAGTTTAAAGCCCTCCTTACCAGGTCAGCCATCCTGCTGGCAAAGATACCGTTGCCCTGCTTAGTGAGGTGGATCCCATTTCTCCCAAGCAGATGCTGATCCTCAAACAGGGTCCCACAGTCAGAGAAACTAAAACCCTCTTGCCATCACCAGCTCTGCAATCAATTGTTGACACGTACTACCAGTGCTCTCCTCCTTACACTCTTTCCCTTCACCGGCATGATTGAGGAGCACATGACCTGGGCCCCTATACTGCTCACTACCACCCCCAGAGCTCTGTAGTCAACTCTTCCCTCAAGCTTGCCCCTGGCAGTGCCCACATAGAAGAACAGCAAAGAGTACTAGAGGGCTGGACAAGCTTCAGCACTCCCTTCGCAATGTTCCAGACCCAAGCCCCTGGCAGGCAGCAAACTTCTCTGGGCAACAGGTCAAGTCAGCAGATGGGTGCCTCTGTCCCCCGCAGCAGGGAGTTGTCCACTACTATCACTCGCCGCTTCATCCTGGTAGCCTTGCATGGCTCAGCATCAGTTGCCTCAGATGCTTCACTTGAAAGCACCTCTTCAGCTTTGAGGGCAGTGAACCAGTTCCGTAGTTACAAGTCTTCAGGTGGAGCTGGAGCCACTTTCTCAGTGCCAGAAGTCACCAGCTTCCATTCTTCACCTTCCCCAGAGTTTGCACTTACCGCTCTGCCAGGAGCAGACTCTGCTTGTGTCTCCACTGCAGTTGGGGTCCGGGGCTCTTGAAGCTGCTGTGTCTCTGAGAAGATCCTGTCTGTCTCTCATCCTCTCTGATGCTGCACAGCCTGCTCACTTCCTTCCATAACTCCTCCACCTGGTGACACAGCTCTTGAAGAACAGCACATCTCCTGCAGGAAAGATGACCACCTCTCATGGCCTCAGGGAGAGGCTCCAGGCACTCCCCACAGCCTGTGACTTGCAGGGCTGCATCCACTATCTGAAGCTCTGTCTGGGTCAAAGCCTCTGCCCTGGCAGGGACAGCTGCTCCAACATCTGCAAATTGAAAGAGAGGTGGCAGCAGTGGAAATGAAAGAGGGAAGTGGATGGTGGGACACATACAGTTGAGTGAAGGACCACAGAAGAGAAAATGGCACACGTGCACTTTCCTGCTACCTGCAGGTCTCTGGCACTGACGGGTATCTTGTAGGTAAGCACGGATGGGCTGTAGAAAAGCCAGGCCTCTACTGTTTCTCATTTATATGGTGATAAGTAATGGCCCCACGTAACATTTTCAATTTCTCCCTGCTGACTGGAAAAGCTACTTGCATTCCAGGGAAGCAGGGAAAATACAGCCTAGCACATCATTACTCTTATGTAAGCAAGTAAGGCAGTACACTATTCAGGTCTTAAATTCTGTGTACAATTCTTATCCTTTTTATCTTTGCAGTGTCAATGGACTTGCTGGTTATTTCAGCTCTTCCTGATTTTGATTTTGCATATTTTGTTTTTAGGCATCTAGACAGTTCCACTAAAAAGATCAACTGTTATTTCCTGGTAATAACTCATGAGGAAACAAGCACTCGACTATATTAAGTTCTCAGAATCAAAGAAAACCACTAAGAAATCTCATCTGTTCTCTTGCTTTAAGGAATTATCAGCAATACCTGAAAAAGTCAGATGAAGATTTCTATCACCATCTCAGGTGATACACAATAACATAATTATCCTTACAATAAGATTAAAACTTCAAATTTATTTCTTGCTGTACATCCAGTACTCACGGCAAACAATGTAGCCTTTTCTTTGCAATCAACCTTTTCTAGGCTTGAAGACATTTATCTCCCCTGCAGTCTCATTTCTAACTCTTTCTTCAGATTTCCCTTCTCTAGAACTTAAAATATTTTTCCTTTCCTCTAGACTCTGTCCACCTGGTCCATTCTGGTTTTGAAGTATGATGCCTACTCTTCCACTGTGTTCCACCTAAGGCATTTCCAGCACCAAAGAGAAGATAATCATAGAATCATAGAATGGTTTGGGTTGGAAGGGACCTTAAAAGATCATCTAGTCTACCCCCTCTGCCATGGACAGGGACACCTTCCACTAGACCAGGTTGCTCAAAGCCTCATCCAACCTGGCCTTGAACACTTCCAGGGATGGGGCATCCACAACTTCTCTGGCCAACTTGTTCCAGGGTCTCACCACCCTCACAGTAAAGAATTTCTTCCTAATATCTAATCTAAATCTACCCTCTTCCAGTTTAAAACTGTTACCCCTTATCCTATCACTACACTCCCTGATAAAGAGTCCCTCCCCATCTTTCCTGTAGGCCCCCTTTAAGTATTGGAAGACCACTAAAAGGTCTCCCCGAAGCCTTTTCTTCTCCAGGCTGAACAACCCCAGCTCTCTCAGCCTGTCCTCATGCGGGAGGTGCTCCAACCCCTGATCATCTTCGTGGCCCTCCTCTGGACCCGCTCAAGCAGATCCATGACTTTCTTATGTTGGGGGCCCCAGAGCTGGACACAGTACTCCAGGTGGGGTCTCACCAGAGCAGAGTAGAGGGACAGAATCACCTTCCTGGACCTGCTGGCCACGCTTCTTTKGAGGCAGCCCAGGATACGGTTGGCACATTGCCAGCTCATGTCTAGCTCTTCATCCACCTGTACCCCCAAGTCCTTCTTGGCAGGGCTGCTCTCAATCCACTCATCACCCAGCCTGTATCCATGCTTGGGATTGCCCCGACCCAGATGAAGGTATTAAACTTTAGCTTTCAGATACCTCAAAATTTAGAAAGGGGTAAAATAAACATAAACAGAAGCTACAAACAATTCAACTGATCATATTAGAATAGGACTAAATAGCTTTCCAGTAAGACCCTGCTTAAATAACATTCACAGTAAACCAAACTTCTGAAATAACTCATTTCTTCCATAAAAACCAAGGACTTTGACACATCACCACAATCTGTTAACAAGTTGAAACTTGTCTGCTGATCTATGGCAACCATGCTAGGTACACACACCTGGCCTCAGGGGAAAATGAGTATTTAAGAACATCTAGTTATCTAAAACATACTACTGTTTTACATGAAAGTTTGTCAGACATGAATCATGAAGAACATATACCATCTCTACAAAAATGTATGTTTGTAGCCACCAAACCAATTCTCAGCTCCCGATACAATTCAAATCAGGCACACACACACACACAAAAAAATCCAAAAAGTTTGTTGACTGGATTTTAGCATCCTGCTTGGAGAAAGACTTATGCAAAATGTTTCTGTGAATTAATACTTTCAAACTTAATACCTCACAGTTCTCCCCTTCTCCCCCTCCCTACAAGTTTCAGTGAAGAATGAAGATCACATTTTTACTGGAAGACATACCCATACAAAGTCTGAAATTAACATCTGGCTAAAACAATTTAGGAAACTGTTTTAAGTATAGCTACAAATGACAGACCTTTGTTCAGTTCCTACACCATGTTTGGCAACAAAAAAAAACTTTGTTCTAATAGCTATAATTTAGCTATGCTCAATTCACATGAAAAAGCATCACTAGACATACAAAATGTCTTTTTTTCCTTTTTTCTGTCCATGAATACTGCATAATGGGTAAATTTATAGCATATGCCTTTTATCTAGCTTTACAGTAGGAGCTGGTTAACTCTTCTTTAACCCCCTTGAGTTTGCTAATAGGAAAAATTCTAGAAAAAAAGTTACTCATTCACATATTGTTCTTTACCAGTCCTTTACAAATTCAACAGTTTTTATTACCATCCAGCTATACAGAATAGTAGGAAGAAATATGCTAAGTGTTTTTGAAAACTGTAATAAAGACACATATCTGAAAGCAGAGTAAAATCTGAAAAAGAGTAAAAGTGCATACAATCCTGAACGCTCAAGTCACGTTTGAAAAAGGAAAAACAAATGCTTTTGTTTTCATTTGAAAATCATGTCTTGGCTATGCCAATGGTCATAAATCCTAAGGTTTGCAGACATCACATTGTTTCAGTCTCATAATAAAACATTCAAACAGACATTTCTGTGCTCCACAGTGCCATAAAAACATATGCATTTAGTACTATATTCTGCCTTCCAGGTTAAGCTGGAAAAGAAAAGCAATCCTGTGGAAAATCAACAGTCATACATTGCTTCTACAAATCAGTTTGAGGAGCACCATTAAATTTCCTTCTCTTTCAATGTTCACAAATCCCACTGTGGTATCTCAGAAGCACCTACTATGCAGAACATCATGGTAAGTATCTCCGAGTGAGAAAGCAAGCCACACTATTCCACATTTGATCCCTTCTTCTACTTCATTTTTTTAATTCAATGCATTCTCTTAATAGATGTTCAAACAAGTGCTACTCATCTCAACTTAAGAATTGGCCATGGATTTCTTCTCTAAATTCTCCACATCCAAACACAGGAACTGAATGTTAGGGTTACTCAACTGTTGGACTGAGTTCTAGTTCTTGCCCACTTTCCCATTTGCAGTCTCACACAAAAGAATTACACCACTTTTTTACTTCAAGAAATTAAACGGACTGAGTCCTTAAAATCTCTCATTATGAAGCACCATTTCCAGTTTCCAATATTCTCCTCTTCTCTGAATACTGTACAATTTTTATCCATATTACAAGGTGAAAGATCTGCAAAATACTCATGCACCCTGCCAAATGACAGGCACCCTCAACTGCTGCCCAGCATCAGTTCCCAGACTAGACACTACATTCCCGAAATGCAAGGCCTGCAGGGCCTTTTTAATCCTAAAGCAAAACAGAATATTCCCTTTGTCCCAGTTTACCAAGCAACCCATGTAATCAGCATCGGAAACCTATCTTCTTGCTACCTACCGATCTCTCATCTAGCTATCTTACATTTTGTTGTGGTTTAACCCCAGCCAGCAACTAAACACCATGCAGCCACTCGCTCACCCCCCACCTCCGGTGGGATGGGGGAGAGAATTGGGAGGGCACAAGAAGGAAAACTCGCGGGCTGAGATAAAAACAGTTTAATAATTGAAATAAAACAAAGTAGAACAGTAATAATAACAATGATAACAACAACAATAATATACAAAGCAGGCAATACACAATGCAACTGCTCACCACCCGCCGACCAACACCCAGGCCGATACACAAGAGCCTGTCCAGTGATGCCAGAGCCCGCCCCCCCGCCAATGTTTTCTACTGAGCATGACGTCACATGGTATGGAATACCATTGGCCAACTGGGTCAACCGCCCCGGCTATGCTCCCCCCGCCAGCTTCCCATGCACCTGGCAGGGCATGGGAGGCCAAAAAGTCCCCGGTGCAAGCACCACCCAGCAACACCCAAAACATCAATGGGCCATCAACGCTCCTATTATACCAAACCCAAATCACAGCATGCCCCCCAGCTACTGGGAAGAAAGTTAACTCTGTCCCAGCCGGAACCAGGACACATTTTCTTTGAGAAAGAATTAAGAATGGAAGATAACCAAGAATTAAATCTTGCAAGATGCCATAAGGACCGTGTATTTGATAAAAGTTCTGTTTGCTGCTCCTGATTATGGCACTCGGAAAAAAGCAAAACGTCACTAAAAGTCTGGACTGGTTTGTTAACAGCAAGTAACTATATTTATGCTTTCTAGTATGCAAACAAGGTGATACTTACCAGACATTGAGAATAATATTATCCTTTCTACTGCTTTTTAATCCATTTAGCAATGTCATGCTTGGTCTAGAAACTAGCACAGTAAAAGATAAACTACATGTATCAAAACATTTCTCTCACAGAAGGTCTAGTGACCAACTTTATCATAGAAATGCACTTTAAATGATCTATTTTCTTTAATTGCTAATTATACAATTATACATATAATTCAATATACTTTAGCAGCCACTCCATTATTTAACCCATCACCAACTATCACCACCCAAAGAATCACCATTCACTTTGCTTTTTCTCACACTTGAATATTTAGCCTTCTTTTGGATTTCCTGTGTTTACAGCTAAATCACTGCTAAACCAGCAGGTGACATTACTTGCTCATGGAATAGAAACAAGAGAAAGCTGAAATTCTGAAAGGTCTCAGAGAAGACTGATTAGTGAACATTAATAACAAGCCAAAAATCTTTTCTCCTGAGCAGACAGTAATTACATACAGAAGTCATCACTTCGATCTTCCGAAAGGCAGGAAAGGGGGAAAACCAGAAGCCAACCCTATCTGTTACACGTGTTACTACCACTGGCCCATTTCCTTCATGAAACTTCATGATTCTAGATTTGAATTTACTCAATCTACACCAAAACTGGATAAATTAAAAAGCTCAGTGAAGCTGGAAATGGGCTACTGCTTTTCACATCTACCTCTATAGGTAGGTTCCTCTAGATCAATTTTGACATAATGCAGTAGAATAGCAGACAAGCACTCAGATACTGTTCTTTCTGGTACTTTGAACAGAGACTTCCACAAGAGCCAAGAAAAACTATACCAACACTTTCCTTTGCAATCTTGGCTAACACATCCAAACCTAAATGCATGTATACAGCTCATTTCCCTCACCATTTACAGGTGGCTTAAGGCATGGTGGGAAGCTTGCTCTATCTGTAGTTTTATGTTTAGAAAGAAATGTGGTTTCAGTCTCTAAAACCCTGCCTAGCATGTTGCACGAAGTCAGCCCTCAGCAACGAGTAGGGGAAGGGAGAGTAAAGGATAAAGAATAAAAATTACAATCAAATCTGCTGAACAACACGGATATGCTTTAAGGTGACCACAATGATCAACAGAACATTTGGAAACAAAATTACGATATGCCAGTTCAATCAGAATTGCTTTCCATCATCATCCCTTCCATTTTATATATATGAAAACTACTGGATAAGGAGAAATATGTACAGATCACAGGGCCCAAACTATAAATTCAAGAATACATACAGTTCTTTCCGGTTCAGCTGAGTGAGACACAAAGCCTTCTGCAAAAATCAGCCTCTAAATTACCTTAAAAGGGCCTCACAGATGAGGTGGTTAGCCAAGTATTCCTCCAAAGGCTCCCTCTCAGAAGCCAGTCTGGGTAAGGAAGTCTGCACATGTGCATTCTGATCTGCACCAGCCATGTTCAGCACCAACACCTCATTCTTTGAGGCTGAAAGGAGGTGCAGCTTGAAGGAGCTGCAGCTTTAAGCATTTTCTTTGTGCATCCCAAAGCTGCCTTTCTCAGCTACAACAGGCATGGCAATGGGGTGTCTTCCAAACTACCATGGCTGTAAGAGAGGGAGTGGGCCAGGTACAGTGGTTATGCTCCCCTTCCTTGAAGACAGACAGACATACAAGTTCCAAGATGAGACAAAAACAGATCAGCCCAGGAAGCAATATTAGTCCTTCTTGATTTTGAATATGAAGATTGAGATCCCAAATTTTTAGCAGCTCTTAAGACAGAAGCATCCGCTGTAGCCTTTCCTAAATATCAGCATCACAAAGCAATAAGAGGTCCTTAAAAAGTATGACTTAAAGCCCAATAACCTGAGAACATCAAGTAAAAATATATTCAGCAATACCTATTTAAAAAAGAACAAGACAAAAGAATATAAATTAAAAGAAAACATGACTACCATCACCAGGGTAAGACAGAATCCAATTTAGCTGGATAACCAGGGAGAATCAGAAGGGAAGACAACACTATCTCCTAATTCTATATCTAAGCAGCATGGAAGCTTGAAGAGGTGAGAAAAATATAGCCATTACAGCTAAAGAGTCTCCAGCCATGAGTGTTGAGAAGTATGCATTCCTTCTGTGTGAATGAACAATTCCTTGAAGGAAAATATGCATGTGCACGCACATATTTATGCACACATATAGCTAAATAAATTTTACCTGAGCAGGAGGTACAGCAGCTGCTGGTAAAGGATTAGAGATCATTGGACCGAAGATATCCAGGTCATCATTCAGTGCTGTGACAGCAGCAGTGCCTCCATTTGTAACAGATGCTTCAGCTGGACCATCTTAAAAAGACAACAGAATCACATTTAAAGTGAAAATTGTTAATATTTTAACAGCATGAGAAAAATTAAAGCTGCCCGTTCCCTCCTACCCTGCCCCCATCAAAGATGCATTCAATTTCAGAGATAAGACGTTTTTCAGACTGATATTATTCAGATTTTGTAAGGACTTCTTTCCCTAAAAACATGCACTAGTGGGCTTCAGGAAAAAAAAACAACACCCCAAACCAAAACACTTAAAGACTTCCCCAAGACAGCCACGCCAATTTATCAGTACACATTATTCATTTTTCAAGTGTCTTTTTCAAGCACACCAACATATTGAGTGAGAATTTAAACAGATGTCTTCCTGAGAAGGCCCCAACTTGGTAACCATGTATCACACAAAATACACTGATCTGGGTTCTTGAATTGAAATTTGTATTTTAGAATCCATAAAGTTATTCTTGATATGCTAATTTACTCAAGGGTACATAATTAAACTTCACATTAGGAAAAAAGTCCATCCTTCCCCCTTTTTCAAAAGTACTTTGCACTGACTTTATCCTATAGCTCCTCATGAACACCCCTGCCAGGCACACTGGGCTAATTATCCGTTAAGAACCTATGGCTCTTGCTCTGTACAGAGTTAACCTCCTACAGCCTTGGTGCTTGTAACTGTTTTAACACGTGAATACATTTAGTGATCTAGGTGAAAGTGAACGTGTGTAGGACAAAAAAAGGGCTGAGGAATTACATTTTTTAAGAAGAATTTCAAGAAAATACTTTAAAAGATGTAGGGACAAAAACATCACAAAATGTGCTAAAGGAATAGAGCAACCATTTCTCACTTGATTTTAAGCTGGCCAAGAACAAGTGGAAAGAATTGGCTAATTAGTTTTATTCCTAAGCATATCACAAATAGGTTGCCATTTACACGGAGCTGAAAAAATACAAAGTTGAGTATAGCTTCTGCTGAACCCTATGATTACTGCATAGTGTTAACAGCAAACTTAAGAAAGCTTCTTTAGGAAAAATAAAAAGTTAAGTCTCAAAGTATCCAATACTCACTGCAGAAGTCAGACTTCTCTGGCAGAACAAACTAGCTGAATTAAGTCAAAACTCTCTCTCCAATTGAAAAATCACCATGACAACTAGCATGGCTGTTTATATATCACAGGAGGATAAGTATTCTAAAATCCCTAGATTATAGTACTACTACTAAAATCATAACACAATTTCTACTTAATGCTTTAGCATGTTTAAAGAACAAATTTCCTTCTAGCTGCATGTGTTGTATCCACTGTTCTCATTATTCAGAGTGAGTTTCTGTAAAGAAAATTTTAACTTACCTAGCATCCTAATTAAAGGATTCGGGTTTGTTTGTTTGTTTTTTAAAGTCACACAATTACATATAGGTAGCTAACTTCAAATATATCCATCAGAAACTCCTGACATACATTTACAAACTAACATAGGAATATATTCCAATTGTAAAACACAACAGAATACAGATCACCACTTGTAAACTTTAAAAAGCATCAAGGACATAAAGAAAATAGTTACTATACATTTCAGAAAAACAGTCACTTCCTCCATTTACTAAACAGTAAGAAGTTATTTTCCATTGTCCTACACCCATGACAGTTACCTGCCTGAGTGAAAAGATCCATTTCAAGAGCAGAGGTCAATCATCGGAATATCAGCATTAACAGTTTAGTGATAACACACGAAACGTATGTCTTGCTACCACAGAGAAACATGTAAGGCTGAAGGCAGATGTGAGGTTTAGGCATATTAAAGTTTCTAGAACTCTAATGAGGAGAGAAGTGGTCTGATTAGTAAAGAGCATGGTCGAGATGCAATATTTAATTAAAATCAAATCACAGGAAGCTTCCAACACTTATTTAAAATAATACAATTCCATCTCACACAGAACTGCAACATTCTTTCCCTTCTGCTAAAGAAAATCGCAGAAGAATTGGTATTTTATTTTTCTAAGAAAAAAGACATAATAGAACAAAATAGTAAGTTTATTACTTAGAAGGAAGCTCTCCTTTTGCTCTCCTCTACTTTTTTATTTAAGAACATAAATAACTGGCAGACTATAGCAAGATTTGTCTCCCTGCATGTCAAATATTATAATTTTTATTACTTTGTTCTGCCACGTGCAAACTCACTGCAGTTGGAGACTACCCTTCCTGGTAGCCCAGGATGTTGAAAAGTTGGAACAAAACAGCAGAAATGGTAAGAAGCACCAGTCACTTCACCAGCCTGGAAATCACTTGACTGAGGAAACTATTACAGAAGACCAACAAGATTTTTGGCTGTTAACTCATACGAGAAGGCACTGCATTCTGAAACAATCTGTTCAGAAGATCACCACGCAGAGATGCCTTCTCACTTCTGTCTGCCTTCCAACTCCAATGGAAGGTGGCCCCCCTTTAGCTGCCTTGCATGAAAGTATTTTTTTATTTTAAAGATAAAGACTGTCACTGCTGTATATGTGAAAACTTGATACTGAAGTCAGGAGTGTCAAAATCCAGCAGTGTGGAACACATCAGCAGCTACCACCATCCACACATATCTGAATTCGGTCTTACTGTAGCGATGCTAACCTTTGCGCCTTAGTATGTATAGGAAATGTGGCACAGCTAGAGATGCTACAGAAGCCACAACTTCGAACTGACTTTGGTATATGTAAAATCCCCAGCATATTTTTTAAGCACTTACTGCACCTTTTTCATACAGGGAATTATGAAACAACCAAGCTGGCTTGCAATTCTTGGAGAGCTATATGCTTGCTTTTGTGACTATTTCAGATACACAAATGATTTTATACTCTAATTTAATATCAACAGCAAGCAGACCCAGTAACAAGGGCTAAAATACCTTGAAGGCAAGGATACAAGAAGGACAGAAGTGAATGGCATTCACAAGAAACTGAACCTCAGCAAATGTATTTGTTGCCCAAGCTTGTGCAAAGTCTGTGAGGGTAACTATGCTGTCTGCAAGGACTAAGACCCAACTCCACAAAGGCAAAATGGCCATAGGAATGGCTTGGCAATATTAGATTTTCTATGCTAAGCAAACAGTGAGTGGCTTGAACAATGACCAGAGGAATGAAGTAGTAATGAAATTAGCTGAGCTGGCTATGTTGTGATTCGACTTTGCTGCGAGGATTGCCATTCCAACAACTCTGAAACGTGAAGTTACAGACTCATCTGTGATTATGACAAAGCTACTTACATTTTAGCTACAAAGGTCTTCTCCTTCCCTCATTTCTGTTCTGATGAATGGAAGTCAGTGGACAGCAAAATGACCACATGTATAATCTGCTCCACCATTCCATCCACACCAGTGCTTTAAGATATGTACAAATAAATACACTGGCAAGTTAAGTAACAAACTTCTAAGCTTCTTCTGAGGTTACTCAGTAGACAGGCAGTTCCAAAAACATCTCCCCAAAGGTTCGCTGTTTCAGATAAATTTAGGAATGTACAGTGCATAATTTTCATGCAAAAGGATTGTCTGGAATTAATAATTTAGTGTTCTTATTTTCTCAGTGAGGCACATGTATTATTAAAAAAAAACCAAAAAACCCCAAAAAACAAAAAAACCAAACCAAAACAAAACAAACCCACAAAAAACCAAAAAACCTCTTGTCATATTCCAAAGTGGTTCAGTTTCCCTGAATATAAAAAAGCTTAACAAATAAGACTGAACATTTAAATGTAATCATTTACTAAAACAAGCATTTCATATATTGAGAACATTCACAGGAGAACACATTCGCAAGAACATAGTATTTTTCAAGTATTTAATATGCTGCTTATAAATTAACGCTATGAAACCCCAGGTTTTTGCTAGATCACTTCTGTAAGTGTTATTTGGTAACGTACATACCTTTCACCTCTTACTGAATTTTACACTAAAAATAAATATTTCCCTGTCTGTATCAGTGCAGAAATCAGACATTTTGAACTACTGTTTACAACACTGTTTTAAGCCTGTATGAACAGTATTAATAGGTGATCCTGTCTTACCGATTTCTCAAAAATGTAATGGTTGGAATATTTGTATCTATTAAAAAGCAACTCCAAAAACATTTTTCCCCCATGAAACTAAAAGATTCCAGAAAGAGCTAAATTTCAGAATATAGAAGAAACCTAACAGTGTTTTCACTCCAGTTTATTACTTGTAGCAATATTAGTATCTTCATTTAAGTGTATATATATATATATATATAAAAGCAGGCATACACAAACTTGTACTTGAATATAATATTTCATACTTCTTTACAGAGATTATGGATATTCTCAACTTCAATGCACGAGGCCATGGATTAGGACATACATCTTCCTTTCCCTCCTCATTTTAAAGTATTTCTGTAGTATAAGAAAGATGCTCTGGTGGAGTTCCGAGTTCTAAATTATTCTAAGTATATTACTTTTCTTCAACTTTTGCTGCCTACCATTAAAAACTGTTTAGAAGAGGTGGTGTGTGTCTGACAGAAGGAAACATGGCTGTAGCCCTTCCAGGGAAACAGGCAAAAAATCTGACTAAGTTATATAGGCCTGTCTGAATATTTTGAGAAATGTATAGTTTTAACCAACAGAATTCTTATTATGGAGACCATCACAGAATTACTTTGAAACAACTAACTTTTAATCAAAAGTACTTCCATCACTTTTCTGGAGAATGCATCCACAGCTAGGAATGAAGTATTAGATGTGGCAGAACCCATTGCAATGACAGCGTAGGCAAGGCAGAGCTTCCACGCTCAGTCAGAGAAGGTAACGTGGACAGTCAATACATGCTGGTTTTCATTGTTGCTCCTAGCTGTGGTCCCAAAACTTCTCTTTTTACATTTATGACGATATGACAGATAATATCCGACTGCTGTCTGCCATACTGTGCAACAGCAGATGCTGCTTCTGCTGCTTCCACTTTCAGATTAGGAAGTCTTGTTTAATTTGATAGCAGAAACAAAAGCTATTCACCAAGATAAAGTGAAGGGTTCCAGTGATGTTTACCTTTATAGTGCTTTTCTGCATATATTTTATTAATGCCTGACATGACAATTACCAATTCAGTGCTGCCTTCTGTTATGAAAGCTTTCACATACAGCATTAATCCTGGGTATATTTATCTGTACCAACAGTGAGAATGACCAACAGAAAAGCTTCAAAGGAGCAGCAAGAAAGGGAAACAGCAAGAAAGAAGATCTGCTCTTAAACTTTGCATTATGTTTCTGAAACTCATTTTCTATGGGGCAAAATATTTACAAGAACTTTGTTTCTAAGCTGCCATGTATTTTTATATATACAATCATTTATGACAGCCATACTAAGACTTGCAATGGAGGGAGAGAAGATGATTTTGAATATGCGTATGATTATTTATTACACCAAATTATTAGAAAGGCAGTGCTGAGAGAAATAGTTCAATACTTTAAACAAAATCTTGTGCAAAGATACAAACAAGTTTTTTCTGTCCCAAATTACTGTGGAATTATTTACTGCATTACTAAAACTTTATTTACTGCTAAAACCTTTGCAGAAGTAAAAAAGCATTCATAGGGAGGCTACTTCTGTATGATACTTATTAAAATAAAATGTGGAAAGCCAGAAATCTAACAATACTGTATGCCTCAAATGGTTGTAAACGTTTTCATTTTGGGTAGAAACGTTGCTTACTTAAGCATAATCTTAACATAGCAGCAATACTATAAATGTTAACATGTATCTATATATGCATATTTGATATTTAGTACTTATAAATGTATTTTTATTATTTCTTAAATGCAGCTTTCCAACTTATGACCAACCATGCTGCTTTGGTACTTACTGGACAGTACTGACAAAAGTACATTTCTCAGATATGCAACATTCAGCTACATTTCATACCATGATTAAGCTCTCAAAACTTGACAGAATTCCTTCAGAGAATATTTCCCCCACACAAGCAGATATACAGCTTTTAGCATATCACACTTTACCTCCAACCATGCCAGATGAATGCCCCACACATCACATTCAGTTAATAACAGCAACATAATAAATCTCTTTTCTCCTGGTCATCCATTGTAACTTACTACAATGGGTATTCCAGAATGTGCAACTGTCTATTTTATGAAGGGCAAATCTAAACATGTTAAATGATGCAGAATACGTAAAATGCACTTTCCTTCTTTCTGATAATTCTGTAAGGTAATATAGTTTAAAAATATTTCATTTTTTTTCTGTATGCTGAAAAAATTTCTAAGTGACATACCTTGACAAACAGAATGGTCCAAAATTGCCTCTGTAATATTCCAAGAAAAGATTCCCGCTATCATACATCGGTATCATACAATTTTTTACAAGTATTTTAAAAAACTGTCTGTCTTTACATCAATCTGGCATAAGTGGAGACATCCTACTTGTAAGACAAACCCCCAAAATATCAAGCAGCACAGAGCACACGCTTAACACCAGTGGGATGAAAATACAGCACTGCCAATGACTTAAGTGCTGAAGAACTTTGCTTTACATGCTATGACTTTCAAACTGGAAAAATGTTTTCCTACAATCCCCCTATTAAAAATTAATGATATAAAATCCCATATTATTGATTTTAGCATCAATTTTAAGTCCCTACATATGCAATAGGGCACACTCTCAATGTGGCCAACATTGAACTAATTGTAGAGATCATTTAAAAAGCTGCTTCAGTTTTAGCCTACAGAAATAGGCTGTGATTTCTCATAGCTCGGGAAGACACGGAAGGAATTTGGGGTTGCACAGCAAGAACACTAACACTATTGCTTGTGGAGAACATAAGAATATTTAGCTTGTACATGTCCATTTCCCCACCTTTCTGTGTATGGAGTATTGAACTAAAATCTACTCTGAATCAAAAGGCCAAAAGCTATGAATGTCTATGTAGCTGGATCATCACAAAGTGAATATCCAAACACTATCTTAATAATAAACCCCCTGAACAGGAACTCGAGGGAACCACATGAATCTATTTAAAAAGGCTCAGAAGAAACACAAACATGATAGTACAGTCACTGAGGATATTATGCCTCTTCTGCTATTACAAGATTTGAAGATACAATTTGCCTAGGCATATTAACTTGAGAATTTTGCAATTTGTAAAGAAAAATAAAAAACAATTTATATTTAGAAAATTATCTTGTCTAGCTACAATTGCCACCGGGTAAGTCCTATCTCCAGGATGTTTACCTTCTGATGAGGTCACTATTAAAAACCCAATCGAGACAAAAAGAGCAATGACCCAAAGGTTAACCCCATACCCAAAGCTAGCACTGAGGCTTACTCAAGAAAATACTTTGCAAGAGGCTGGGCTGCTTTGAAAGCCAAAATTATTCTAGCATGAATTGTGATCCATTAAAATCACTTAATCTGCAGATTAATCTTTCATTTGCAGAAAGGAAGTCCTAAGAGAATGAATCCTCATTAGAAACATGTCCACTCAGTAAGAAGAATGAGCTATGCAATCATACCCATTTTAATATTGTTTGATATTACATACCAAACATTTTAATCAGCAGTGCACTGCTGCAGCAACAAAGGCAAATGGGATTCTGGTCTGCATCCACAGGGGCATTACTAGCATAGATAGAGACGTGATCATCCCACTCTACTCAGCGCTTGTCAGGCCATACCTGGAGTCTGTGCCCAGTTCTGGTCCCCACAATTCAAGAAAGATGTGGACAGACTGGATAGGGTCCAAAGGAGGGCCACGAAGATGGTCAAAGGGCTGGAGAACCTGCCCTGTGAGGAAAGACTGAAGGAGTTAGGTCTTTTCTCCCTGGAGAAGAGAAGGCTCAGGGGGGACCTCATCACAGTATTCCACTACTTACAGGGTGGCTACAAAGAGGACGAAGGCTCTCTCTTCACAAGGAGCCACATGGAGAAGACAAGGGGCAACAGGTACAAGTTGCATCGGGAGAGGTTTCATCTCAACATAAGAAAGAAATTTTTTACAGTGAGATCATCACTGGAACAACCTCACCATGGATCTGGTAGAGTCCCTATCACTGGAGGTTTTCAAGATGCAATTGGACAGGATGCTAGATAATCTCATCTAGGCTCCCTTTCTCATACATTGGACCAGATGATCTTTCAAGGTCCCCTCCAACCTGGGCTATTCTATGGTTCTATGATATATTGGGTTGAAGTGATCTTCCTTTTAATGCTATCTGAAGTAGTCTACTGCAGGTATTAATTAAAAGACAACCCTCCAAATGAAATATGCAGGTCTGCTCTCATTAATACATAATCTCATTTGCAGCTCAGTGGATTGATTCCAAGTGATACTAGCTTATTACACTGCCTTTCAATTTGTTATTCAAAAGATCTTTAAACACTCCCTCCTCTAAAATTATGTTTTGTTAACATACAAATTATAAACTTTGCCCTTTGTATATCTCACTATGCTTCCTTACACTGAAGAAACACAGCTGTTGAACACCAATTATACTCTTTCTATTGCATATTACATCTCAAGTTAGCCTATGCAATCTGAGTTCATTATCATATCATAAAACAGTGTTACCAAGATTCTTTTCAAATCATGACTAAAAGGATACAGAAGCCTGACAATCTCAGAAGCACATATTGATTAAATTTTAGTTCTTAATTAGGTTGTTGGTCTGGTAAAGGAAAATAAAGGAGAATCAGCTTTCCATTAAGTCTGAATTACTTTTGTTCTTAATAGGTTCATTCTACATCCATAATGTAACTTCTACTGTGTTAATTAAGATTTGCTTGCCTATGGTAGCAGATTACTTGGAATGAGATATAGATCACAACACATACATAACTGGTACAAAAATAGTATTTTACAGCTACTCTATATCCAGAAGGAAAATAACATGCATTTTGAATGATAGTGTGAATTCTAAAACAGGGAAGACATTTATTGTTTTGCTGCAACATTATTCATACCTTAAAACCAAAAATTAAAAAAACAACAACGAAACATTTTTCTATGAATTCAAGTTTTTAGAATACTAACATCTAAAACACATCAGCCTCCTCCAATATCCTGTAAAAACTATGTAGAAATTTAAGAATAACCATTATATTGATATAAATTGAATATTCTAATATCCACTCACAACTCTGAAAATTTTCCTAACAATAAAACAATAGTGAACAATAAAAGGGATTAAAAATAGTTATTGTAATATTTCATTCTTCCAGTTCCATTTTAAGATTCTATCCAACGGAAAAACACACTTAGAGTAATACTAGATAAATGAAAGACAGATTTCATGAATCTGACCTTCAACAAGCAGAGAAAAAGCATAAAAACACAACAGTATAGCCAGACAGTACAAMTTAAATGATTCAGGCCCAAAGCAGTTTATTTGTAAGACAAATACAGTTACCTACCAGTCAGAAAACAAAAGGTATATTAGATAAAAATGAATTATTTATGATATAAGGTATTTTACAGATACACAATTCAGATGACCTCAGCATTTTCATTAAGAAGTACACTTGTACCATAAACATTGAAATACCACAATCCACAAGCCCTTTCAAGATCACTCAAGGTAACTTCCCCTTCCCACAGGAGCTCATTACTCTCCTTAGCAAAACACAAGTATTGATATACACAGATCCCTATGGCATTTTCCTTTATAGTTTCAAATTCATATGGACTGAATCTTATGGTTTTCAAATTTAGCTAACTATCAGTAAGCACAGAGAAAATAAAAAGTATATTTATTAAAATATAAAATGACATATCTGTGTTTGGTTGAAAAACAGGTAGTTAGGTATTTCTTACCAAGTCCTAAAAGGTCAATAGTGGGTTCTGATGACTTTTTTGGACTTGCTTTAGCTTCTGATTGCTGATCCTCTTTCTTCTGCGGCTTGAAAGGAAAACAAACAAACAAACAAAAACAAACAAACAAAAAGAACACAACACAAGTAACCTTTCTGAAAAAGATACAGTGCTTAAAAAATTCCCATTAAAGAAGCTGCTCCAGTAACAGAAATAAAAGCCCTTTTCTGTATTTGTTCATCGTAATGAATTTGATTTGTAATGAAATAAGTTGCAGTTATGGTCATAAGGAACACAGCACATGACTGGAAAAAATTATCCTTATACCTTCACCGATATTTAATCTATTTTTAAATAAACGTAAGCTCCAGGATAGGTTAAAATAAGATGAAATCTTAAACCGAACCACTGCATATCATGCACTAGGCAAAAAGCTGTCTATAATTTGATTTATTGACTAATTTTAGCATCCAAACGTTACAGTTCTGCAGTATTAAAGAGAAAAAACTTCAAGTTTTTAAAAGCTTAAATTTAAAAATTAGAAACTGACTAGTGGCACTATTTAGCCTTCCTGAAAAGAGCATCTGCAAAACATTCAGACTTTATAGATGCTATGCACAGATGGACATAATCTGTGTTCATGGTCTTTTCCTTTGTAAACCTGAAGACAAATAACAATATTTTTCTCCTTTGAAAAAGGGAACTCCTAGTCTTTTCTTGCCTAGAGACTTCAAAATGTAAGATTGTATTGACATGAAATTTGATTATGAAAATGACTTCATAAATCTGTTTATAGTTCTTCTCATACCAATATCAGGCTGATCACCCAAATCCATCAAAACATCAATTTTTAAAATGAATACAAACTGGTTTATAGTAGGGACATGACAAATGCATTCTCTTGCATGCATTTAATATGCATTTACTCCATACTTATCACAAAAACATGAAGTGGATTGGTCGATCAATGAGTACAGCCTTTAACTAGAACAGATTACCAAGTAACAGCAGTAGAGCACTGTCAGGCTGGGCATTGGGCTGACATTAACACAACCTGCTTCACTCCCACCTTTATCACCCCCATAACATGGCTTTGACAGAGTCACCGAGTCTCCTGAGGTTGCTGAAGTCATTAAATCTTAGTATTTAGTATTAGGAGAATACTTTATATTCTTTATAGTTCAATGCATGGATAGAAAGTTCTCCTTATTTAGGTAATCCTTGACTTTCCTCTTCCGCAAACTGGGAATAAAGAGTAACAAGCTTGGTGTTTATAAAGAGCAATGAGGAAAATCAAGAGTATTCAGAGATGGCCCAGGCAAGCAGAAGCTTAACATACTACTGACACTGCTCTTACATGAGCAAGCCTCCACTGAAAACCTCCAGGAAAGAGCTGCAATGAACTGAACTCCATTTCTGCAGCTACAGGGAACAGGTATCTTCACACTCAAACTGACCCTTGCTAATCTCTCGGAGAAATACTTGCTTGCTCTAGCCAAAAATCCTTATGTTGACTTTACATACCTTGTTCAAGAACAAATTTGTTTGGGAAACTGCCTGCTGGAAAAATATTCCATGGATTCCCTGATTCTATACCGGATTACAACTTTCATCTTTGAATATATGATCTGAAGAATAGCACCTTGATTCCAAATGCTACTCAATATTGCAGAGAAAAAAAACCTTATATTTGGTATGAGAAAAAACTATGTTTTCTGAAAGTAAATTTTTGCATATCAAGAATTGTTTAAAAGTGACCATTCAAAATAAAGTTTTCTACAACTGGGCATACCTCAATAAATATGCCATAAAACTTAAATTATATTATGAACATCAATTAGAATTAACAATGAGTATTTCAGAACAGAATTGATCATAAAAATGTGCATGTTTGGTTCCTCTCCAACTCTGTAAGGAACACCATGGGTCACAGAAGCTGTAAAAAGAAGCATTTCTGACATGTTGCGTGAGTTCATAAAACTGACTTTTTTTTTGCTTAAACAGCTTAATAATTCTGAATATAGAACAACGACTTCTTTAAACTGAAAAGCAATACTGTTAGAATTCTATTAAACGTGCAAATTTTCATTACTCCAGATTAGGTTTATGACAACTACCTAAAAGCACAAATTTAAAATAAATTAAAGCTTGACAGGGTTGGTTTAAAGTGCAAACTTTTTACAGAAACCAAAACAGTTTTGCATACATTAGTAAGAACTAAACAGATGGAGTTCAAATAGCACTCTCTTTTATTTAGTACTTATTACTGTAGCGAATTAATCTCATTATCTAAACTAAAAATTTAAAAATATAGTAAGAATAATCTACTTAGGTCCTCTGCTTTGTCAAATGAACATTCTTCTATAATTACTAAATGCATACTTCTGTTTCATCACTCTCCAAATAAGAAAGGCAATGAAGATACAAGGTATAGAAATATCAATTTCTATAAAAATAAGATCCTTTAAGGTACCCTTTTCCAATATCATTACTGTATTTCTTGATCAGCAGTTTCTTTCCCATTTTGCTCCCTTGCCAGTATGTAAACTAATAGGTTTTAAGGTTACTTCACAGTTAGTTACCTTAAGAAAGACTGCAAAATTATTTTCAAGCTTCTTAGTACAGCAAATATTTCTAGACATTAATAACTGCATTCATTTATTTGATAGAGATTTTCTCCTTAAAGCAGTATTCAGTTTCTCCTTTACAGCTAGAGTTTTCACCAAAACACTAACCTCCAGTCTGAACAATTGAGGGGGTGAGGGGGGGAGCTATTTGTAAGCTAACAATTTACCAATACTTCATCTGTACAACAGTGGTCACACAAAGCAATAATCAGCAGCTATCTGGAACAAAACCCCCTTCCTCTTACCCTTAATTTTACCTGACCATAACAAACACCAGTTGCTGGAATTTCCTATCCTCCTGTCTGAGATTTGAACCAATTTTAAATTCAGTGTGCCTTTATTTCTGGTTAAGATGTTGCATGCCTCTAATGGGGGCTTTTGTGCAAATTCAGAAGACACTTGTTTGGTGCCTAAGGTCTGCCATGATTCAGAGATCTCTCAAGTCACCTACGCTTAGGCATAAATTAAATAAGGTCGGCACTAACGGGCTGAGTTAGAACAAGAAACCTGCAGGCATGCAATTATTCTTAATTTAAGAATACCTAAACAAACCCCCTTTACCATGCTATTTTTTTTAAGACAGCCTTGTTCTCTCTTTGGTCCCATGGACCTTGGACTGCCTGACTGCACTGTGGTCCACCTCAAGAAGGTACAATGAAAACTAGTACCTTACTAAAGTACTTACTCTGCTTCTATAGCAGATATTGTGGCATATTTCTGGGGCTGGAGCAGAGGATCTCCAGAGCATCCTTCCAACCTAGATAATTCTGGCATAAACAAGGTGTTGAAACTTTCAGAAAAGAACAAAAAGGGAAGTCACATTAGAGCCACTTAAAAATTTTATTGCAAATCATARAGAGAAATGTGATGTTTAATTTCTTTTTAGTAGTTTTGCTCCAACAGGACTCATACATGACTAAGCTTTATGTAGAGAGTGGTCTTTTGAGATGTTAAAGCTAAATATTGCACACAGTGAGCACAGAAGTGTGCAACAGGCAAAAAACTGCGTAACAAGGCAGTGACATTTCTTAAACGTAATGTTTAATTTAGTGTTGTGCTTTATCTAAAAATTACCACATTTTGTACAGGTGCAATATAGCATGACAAATGCTTGGGAATCCTGCTGCACTAAGATTCATCTCAGTTTCTATTACTAGTCTGCTTGACTCCCACAGCAATTATTTCTAAGTATTGACACCAGTACTAGATAAACTATTCTTTGTCAAGTCCTTTGGAAAAAGGCTGCATAAAACTAGGAGACTAAGCAGCATTAAATAAACTAAAAATAGCATTAAAAATCTGCTATTAAAAAGCCAAGTAGAAGGGAACAGGTACAAAACTTCATGCATTTATTTTCAAGCGGAGCCCTCAAGGTTACTGGGGCTACTATTTTTTTTTACAACGTTCAAGGTTGGCTTAGCAACATACGTGGTCTTATTAAGTGAAGTACATAGTTATAGCAATTCCTAGATATATTTACTTCAGGTCATATATTAACAGCTTCTCATTCAAAATCATCTTCACAGTACTAGTACATTCTTCTGAAACACTGTTCTCGCAAACAGCAGAGCATCAAAACATCTTTGATACACACGTCTTACATTTCCACTTTTCACAGTTGTTGCTAATGGCCACTACACTATTCTTCAAGGTTGTTCTCACGTTGGAGCATCTATTGAAACCAAGCAATGTCCTCTGCCCTAAATTATTCTGGGATTACTGAAAACAGTTTATTTGCAAATATCATTGAAAGAAACCGAGGCCAGAACAAACTTCTAGGGAATCAATTCTTTTCCATCCTCCACATGATCAGCTTATTGTCTAGTATGAATTGGAATTTTCTGCCTTAAGAAAAACTGAGCCCCTGTTTTGAAAAGAGCCACAATAACCCATTTAAGTTATCCCTTGTTCAGCAGGTATTAGGTATTTCTGCCAACTGAAGGAGGCAAATAAAGAATTAACCTTGCAACCTCTTGTAAATATTTTCACCTATAAAGCACATCTCTTCAGTAGAGGAGCAGGGACACACTCATTATTCAGATCCAGTACGGGCATCATAAATTTTTGCAATCATGTAGATGACAGGTAACTGGGATACAGTAATCCTTTATTGTTTGGTGGTTTTTTTGGGGGGTTGTGGTTTTTTTTTTCTTTTCCTTTTTCTTTTTCTCAATGCTGTCCTTTTAACCTTTTACCTAAGTACATTCTTCTGTCACTCCTATCTTCAAGGGCAAGAAGGAAGATCCAAGGAACGACAGGCCGGTCAACCTCACCTCAGTACCTAGGAAGGCGATGGAAGAACTGATCCTGGAAACCATTTCCAGGCACATGAAGGACAAGAAGGTTATTGGGAGGAATCAGCATGGCTTCACCAAGAGGAAGTCGTGCTTGACCAACCTGGTAACTTTCTACGATGTTATGACTGGCTTGGTAGACAAGAGGAAAGCAGTGCATATTGTCTACCTTGACTTCAGTAAGGCTTTTGACACTGTCTCCCTTAAGATCCTCATAGAGAAGCTGATGAAGTATGGCCTAGATGAGCAGACAGTGAGGTGGATTGAAAACTGGCTGAATGGCCAGATCCAGAGAGTGGTGATTAGTCTAGTTGGAGGCCAGTCACTAGTGGTGTACGCCAGGAGTCAATTCTGGGTCCAGTCCTGTTCAACATGATTAATGAGCTGGACGATGAGGCAGAGTGTACCCTCAGCAAGTTTGCAGGTGACACAAAACTGGGAGGAGTGGCTGATATGCCAGAAGGTTGTGCTGCCATCCAGAGAGACCTCCACAGGTTGGAGAAATGGGCTGAGAGGAACCTCACGGAGTTCAGCAAGGGGAAGTACAAAGTCCTGCTCCTGGGGAGGAGCAACCCCAGGCACCACTACATGATGGGGAACCACCAGCTGGAAAGCAGCTTTACAAAAAAAGATATGGGGGTCTTAGTGGACACCAAGTTGACCATGAACCAGTAATCTCCCTTGCAGCCAAGAAGGCTAATGGTATCCCCTGGGCTGCATCAGGAAAGTTATCTATTGCCAGCAGGTCGAGGGAGGTGATCCTTTCACTCTACTCAGCACTGCTGAAGCCACACCTGGAGTGCTGTGTCCAGTTCTGGGCTCTGCAGCAGGAGACACATGAACGTACTGGAGCAAGTCCAGTGACAGGCCACAAAGATGATTAAGGGACTGGAGCATCTCTCACATGGGCTGAGAGATCTGGTACTGTTCAGCCTAGAGAAGAGACGGCTCAGGGGGGTTGCGTCAATGTATATAGATATGTGAAGGGAGGTGGAAGAAGCTCCCTTCAGAAGCTGGAGCCAGGCTCTTTTCAGTGGTGCCCAGCAACAGGACCAGACGCAATGAGCACAAACTGAAACACAAGCGGTCCCATCCTGAACATCAGGAAACACTTTTTCACTGTGAGAGTGACTGAGCACTGGCACAGGTTACCCAGAGAAGTTGTCAGGTCTCCCTCCTTGGAGATATTCAAAGGCTGTCTGGATACGGGCCTGGGCAACTTGCTCTAAGTGACCCCTGCTTGAGCAGGGAGTTGGACAAGATGACCTCCAGAATTCCCTTCCAACCTCAACCATTTTGCAATTCTGTGATTCTGTCAAGTGATAGAGCGCACAGGAATAATCAGCTATTGGCACACGTTTTTGCCAAGGCTGAAGGCCTTTCATGCTTTCTGGCACCCTAAAAAAAAAAATCTTAATTTTCTCAGTAGAAGGGGCTAAAGCAATCTGCTCTGGAATACTGTGATTTCTTAGGGGCTCATCCATCTTGGCTGGTGTGATGCCTAACGCATAGAAACACTGTTTGAGGATTGGTTTTGTAGCAACGAGCCCTTTGCTTTACAAGTAATCATTCCTTCTTACGGGATTTTGTCTCATCTGTATCTACCATAGCCTCTTCCTGAAGCTCTCTCTCAGAGGTCATTTTAGTAGCAGCTCTTCAGGTTGCTTCAGCAATTAAGTGCAAGTATCTTCTGCAGGAAAATTATGCAATATTCATACTCCATATTTAATAAATGGAATCTGGGAAAAATTATCAAGTTCTACTGCAGGAGAGGTAACAGTTGCTAACAGGATCCCCTGAGAGGCATGTCATGCTGATAGTATGGGAAGGTGAGTACTTAACAGGAGTCAAGAAAGAATGGACTAAGGTTAAGAGTAGCTTTTTCTTCTATTGTCTGATCAGAATTTCTGTTTTTATTCTTCTGAAAAGACTGTGTGATACATAGGAGACTAAGACAAATCTACTCCTTCATAAAATATCTGAATTTTTACTTAATATTTAGAAGATAGATTAATTGTCAAAATACTAGATAATCACATGGATAACATTTTCCTAAGAGCTGTATTGACTGCATTTTATTAAAAATATGTAAGACAAACGTATGTGGCTGTGCACTAAAAATTGACGAAGCTGCTATCATGGAAACAATTTCCTCTAAGTTTCTGTTCTCATTCAATTCTCTCTTTAGTATCCAGTGATGACTGACTCCCAATTTTATACCCAAATCAAGCTACTTCGAAATCCTGCCTGCTGTACATCCACAACACAATAAACACATACTATGACAACATGGCACTAAAACCTTATCCATAAGTAGACCTTAGGTAACAAGATAAATCATCTTTCAGTATCTACAGAGCAGATATTTTAAAAAGAGTTAGGAACTTCCCACAGCTTTACATCTAGCAAAATGAACAGTTGAGAAATTATGTCTACAGATGAGAAGAATTATCTCTTTCCTATTTAAATAAAATGGTAATACAGAAATGAATATTTGGATCTTCATTTAATTTCCACACACTTTCACTAGAAGTCAATTGGCTTGAAATTTGTGGATAGAACTATATATGCTGGTAATCTGCATATATCTCCACATTGCAACTTGGTCAACTTTAAAGTTTTGTGCTAAGAAACCATCACAAACAGAATTCAAAAGCAGACAACTGTGGAGAAGATCAGGCCATCTGTAATTTATTACAATTTTAAAGCAAGCTAGTGCGTAAGTCTGCTTTAATAATTTTATGTAATGTAATTTTCTTAGATTCACTCTGAGCTGATGCCTTCATTAGTGGAAGCTGCACCAGCCAGTCTGCTTGTAATTCATAGAGATACTAGCTATGATTTAATCAATCTTGTTCATTTTCCTACCATTTCATCTCTAAGATTTTGAAGTATTTTCCAGTTCCAGCATTTAGGATTAACACTGACCTTATTCTCATTTACATTACCTGAGAGCATTAGAAGGGGCAGCATACATGGTGCAAGACCTAAGCCACATGACTAATAGCTCTGAAGGAGAAAAGCTCTCTAGTCAGAGCAGTCATAAGTTACTACGGTAAATGTCTCTCCTACTCTGAAGCAAGATATCAGTCACGGTCAAAAATCTGATCCATCAGCTGTCCAGTCCAGTTATCTGCTCCTATTTTCATACTTCAATATTACACACAAAAAATACTTCTCTGCACATTTTCCTCAATTTTCTACTTCAATGAAAAATTCATATGAATCTAGAATTCAGACTGTTTCATACACATCTGGCTACCCATGCATTTCTTATTTCCATACCCTACCTTAACTACAAGAAGCTTTATGAAAGCTGGAGATCCATCAAATAATTTAGTGAAAAGCACTCCTAACTTACTTAAAAGCAATTTCCAGTTTATTCACTAGAGCTCATAGATGCTTCTATGGTTACTGAACAAAAGTCCTCCTTTGCTCTTTATTAGGTAGGAATTGTATGCCTTGTGCATAAAGTAATTGGATTCCTTCCCTCTTCATTACCCGCTTGCAATAGAACTTGCAAGACAGCATAAACATTTGAGAACTCCCATATGAGAAAATAATGTTAGTAATTTACTATAAGCTTGCAATAGGTTTGTAGATATGATTTTTCCTGACAGATCATATACTTCTACTATACAAGTTAGTTTAGTCAGTATCTATTTAAAACATTACCCATGTAGGTATCCTAGAATTTTTAAGAACATTTTTACAGCTTTTGTATCTGACAAGTAAATAAGTAAAAACTAATCCTTTCATAATATTGAATTTAAATCATGTTAAAGATGAAACGTATTGTTCTGTTTACCCTCCTATAAGATACCAGCATTTTTTTGCAGACTTGCAACTAAATATGAAAAAACTTAGAAATCAGATTAACTCTTCAAAACTTAGGATACTTTTAGCAAGTGATGAACTTCTATTTTGTCTAACTAGCAAAAAAGCCAGAAAACAAGTATACTATATTGAATCACAAGATATACTACAGTGGTATCATTATGAAGTTGTACAGACTACAGTGACTCTGCAAGCAAACTCTGATGCATTTCTAATCAAGAGAAAAAACCTGCATGTCAACCAAGAAGAAAAAAAAAAAAAGCTGCCACTCATTTATAAAACTAGAATTACCTCAAACAAACAGCTAACCCAAGGAGAAAATTTAAGTTTATTATTTACGAGTCTATTGTGATTATTCCAATGAATCACCCTCAGACACTGAACTACTCACACTGATGTAGGTAAGCTAATTTAAGGCATTTATACCAAGCAAACCAACAAAATCGAATTACCTTTTTTTTTTTATTAAATAGGATTCTGTACACATGAAGGTCATTCAGTCGAAACACACTCCTGAAGGAAAACATTTTTAAGTGGTTCTTGATTTACATCTCCACTTTAAAAACCTGGGTATATGGATTTCATTAGATTTTCACAGTTAGGGCAAGGCACTTGTACAAGATTATGTAAAATGTGTTGTATCTTTAGTCATTTGAATTAAAAACTTCATGGCAGAACTAACAGACAGCCGCACCATAATCTTATTCCATTAATATGATTTTATCTGGGTCTAGGCTAATATGCTAATAATATCTATGGAAAGTAGATTACGACTATCCCTTTGTTATTACTTATTGACCACCCAGCACTACCATTTTATTTTAACTGAATTTAAAATGTTAGCTCAGATCTCATTTACTTTAGTCAATGTATTCCAAGAAGGCTTAAAACCTTTCATGTCTCATACTTAGCTGAATCAGTTTAGCTCCTTTCTAATGCATCAGACATTCTCAGAGGCCCTTTTATCTTGCTCAAAACAAGGTATGCAACTGCAGAAGCATAATTTCCTAAAATGAAGTTGTCTTTCTTTTTATACTCACTGCTGAGACTACGGCAAAATATCAAAGATTAAATCTTTCTCTTTAAATTCTTATATTCATGTATTAAATCTATATAATAACAACCATATTTGAAATACGAGTTGTATGCGTTCATTTTCAAATGTTATGTTCTTAAAGCTGACAAGTTCAGAATAGGGTCTGAAAAGAGAAGGCAAGCTCTTTCTCCTAAGTTTGGCCCTTGAAGAAAAGTGTCAAAAGATTGCAAGATGACAAGGTAACAGTCACAACAAGAAATAGGAACCTAAAGCCGAGCTAGAGATGGCAAGACTGCAGAGGACAGGCACATAGTCTGAGTGCTGAGGTATCAAAGTTTTCTGGGGGTTCTGGGGGCAAGGATTTGAGCAGAGTTTGCTGCAGCTCTAAATCTTTGAAATGACTGCATTTGAGCCCAGAAGCAAGGACCTGTTTACAAGGACACAAAAGGCAGAGGGAAAAGCTGTTTATCAACCCTTTTCCTATTTTGTATTATCTTGTCATGGAACTTGATTTAGATAAAACCGAAGCATTCTACTTTTAATCCAATAAAACATGTTTTTTAAATCTTTTAGAAGAAATCATTATGAAGTAGAAAATCTAGGCAGATCCATCTTAAAGCTGTAGCTGATCCAGTGTCCCATTACGACAGCTATAAGTCAGATCAGGGTCGAAGTGTTCTAATGCACCTCAGTTTGCAAGCTGTAAAATGCAATAAACATGGTTTATATTTTTATAAGCTGTTTTAAATACATCTTCAGTTTTAGAGCTGCATATTATGGTTATATGAACTCGGCTTACATATTTCTACTCCATTTCTATTGAGCTAATTAGCCTGGGCAAGACTACAATAATGCAGCTATATTAGTTCCAGTTCCTCATTAAACTATTTTCTTTTGTAACTTTCCTTCTAAAAACCTTTCGAGTCATACATAATGCAACATCAGTGTACCCAATCAGAACTAAGGGGTATATATTTGTAATTCCTTCTTCATACATCTCCAGACAAGAATGAGTTGTTTCAGGCATGGCAACTGACTGAGCTCATAGTGAAAAAACAATCCAATACAAGCATTGCTTTCTACCCCTATTCATGAAGGTATGGTTTGCATTCTTTCCCTTGACTATAACAACTGTGCTTTTTTGCTGAGAAATGCTTTTTGCATGAAACTTAAGTTCATCCAACACAAAGACCCCACACCCTTAGCCAGTCACCAGCTTAGACCCTGAATCTTTCCAGATGCCGATATCCTACTCACTGGCTAGTCCAGCATGAAATTTGCTAGCAGTTACACGCGTGTGTATTAAACATGCTGCCTTTGCAATAGTTGGCTTCTAGATGCTGGTCTCTCCAGTTGCTGACCCTTAGGTTCCGCAAACCTGCTGTCTCTTTCCAGTGGCCGACACCAACCTCTTATCCTTCTTGTCTGCCAGTCCAACTTGAAGTTTGCTAGTGTTCACACACAGACACAGAAGAGACAACGCACTCACACACAATATGGTTGCAAATAGAATTTGGCAAGAATATAGGATAGCCTGCAGTGATCAAGTGCAGGACTCAGACAAGCATACTGCCCAGTAACCTGCATATACGTGACTGGCCCTTTTTAGCACCTTCCCCCCCTGCTTCCTCATGCTTGTTCCACCCCAATCCACCTTGATTCCTCCATTTCCCTGCTTTTGGTTTGTCACCTAAACATCCCGTAATAAGCTTCATACAATATTCTCTGCCCTATCCCTGAATTCTTTTCTCTCTGCATCCCATAATAAGTCCTATAGCCTAGTATGCAATCACCCCTTACTTGTCTGAGGTTCCTGGGAGACAATCTCTTTCCTTGACCCACCTCACCACTCTCCTTTGATGGACCTAGGAGAAGCAGATCACTGTGCTCTGTTTTCACTCATTAGATTATTCCGGTTCTCCTCCTTATTGTTGTTCCTCTGATTCTTGCAGTCTTTATGTTTTAGTTACATAGGCTTACAGCATCACACTGAGTATTGTTTCATATAAACCACCTCTGAATTAGGACTTTTCCTAAACAGGATTCTGCTTCTTAGTGTGTTGGACTGATCCTCTGTACTTGCATCTTTTCTATCATTATGGCAAGCAGTACGATACACTTTATGAAGTCTAAGCATACTATGTCTATAGAGATGCATTTAAAAAAAGCTTCTCAATTGGTTCCATGGAAATTCAATCCTGTCACTGACAGCTAATCAGACTGAAATAACCCCATAGGTTAATTTTTCTTACTTCTATATCAGCTTGTTGCTTTCTTTTACTGCTATAGAAGTTAGGAGCGAATTGGCAAGTACTTTATCATCCTCATATACAAGTACATAATGCTGTTTCACAAATGCAGAACTTAGTAAGAGGGAGATGTTTAATAAATACAATGTTTAATAAATACTTATGCATCATTAGCTGTTCATGTCTACGACCATTAGTTGTATTAGTTTCTTCTGCCAGTCAGGTTTTTTCCCCTCAGTTTTGTTCTCATTTCAGAGTTAACCACTTTGAAACAATTATTTTAGAAGCTAATTAATTTTAACCTATCACAAGCAATACCAATATGGATTTCCCTTTACTTGAGTAAACTCCATTTTCTTTGTCTTCACCCTCCATATCATCATAATCTTTAACACCAACTGTCAAGAAGCATTCTAGCCACAATCCAGTCTAGCAGTCTACAACTCAACTGGAAATGAGTCAAACTTCTTTCTACTTTTATTCCTCCAGTTTAAATAATGTGAACCTATATGAAATTTCTGGGTATTCTGAAAATGAATATTTAAGTCATCCTTACAAAGCGTAAGGATCGCTAAAACTTTTTAGATTCACAGCTTCAAAGATTCTGAAGTTTTACAACTGACCCTTCAATGTGATACTACAAGGGCTCTGACTTGCTTGTTCAGGCACCCATTTCAACATTTATGCTGAGATTCAACCAAACCAATTTCTTTTACACCACTAAAATAGTCTATGTTAAAACAAAGGAAAAATACATATTGATATCTACTTACTGTGTAAACTGAGGATTAAGTACATAAGACAAAAAAAATCTCTAGGTTATCTTGGGCAGAAGTTACCCATGTTGCTACACAGTGTAAAATACACTATCCACCTAGCAAACAAGCTGCAGTACCTTACTCTGACATGAAGTACAATATCCTCAAGTTGAGCGAGTCCATACCTGCTGGGCAGAGAGGTGGGACAGATTTATTTTTCAACAGGTACACTGACATGCATGGGAACCAACCTCAGAACTGCCCCCATTTTCTAGCTGCAGGTGCCAATTTTATAAAGGAAAAATTTCACGTAAAACTGAAAGACAAGCTCATCCAGTTGCAACCCTTTTTTCAACAGAGACAGGAGGCAATTGACTGCAAATGGGTTAACAGTGTTGACTGATACATAAAGAATTTAGCATTAAAGAGATGCTACTTATTTGAACAACTACGTAACCGGTGACTTAATTTTCTACCATACTTATCATCTCACAAAATTACCTAGAGCAAGAAACTTGTCCATTTCCTTCAAATTGTGTTAAAGATCCTGCTTCTACCTTATCTTGCTTTTATCTCTACCACAGCTACAGTGCTATCTTCCAAATACCTTTGAGTTAATTTTGTGAAAACGTAATTATGTTAACAGGATGAATGCTAGAGCCATAAAGTTTTCTGTGCAACTGTTCTAGTGCCATGAGCAACTATCAAAACATAATAAATTCAACAGTTCAAATAAATACTCTTATTCCTTTTAGTAAAAAGCCATGCAATCAATACCTATGTCAACTATGAATTTAAACTGGAAGACACTGAAAGTTGCATGACAGTGTTTGGAAGCTTGTTGAAACCTCTTACAGCTGTTTTGTTTTGTTGTTGTTGGGTTTTTTTGTTTTGTTTTTGTTTTTTTTTTTTAACCCAATTTAAAGCTTAAGCTAATATTGGAGCTTTTAATATTGTCAGTGGCATCTAAAATTATTTTTTATGGAAAACAGAGTTACTACCTTTACTCTTAAGTAAGGTTTGCACATCTGACAGTGCCTCCCACTATCCCATTGCCCTACCTTGACGGTCACACACTGGAGTGAGATCTCTCCCCTGAGGAGTTTAAGCACGTTCTAGCTTAAGTAAAATGAAACAAAATACACAAAAACACTTGATTACTTTGCTCATGCTCGCAATACTTGCATTATTTTAGGAAAACAAAGGAAGCCTATTATTCAAAACAAGATAAGATTATTATTTTGAGTGACATTATTTAAATTAAATGTCTTTTTCCTGTTATCAACTTCATCTCATCCAATCCTTACCCTTCTTTACATTCAATTCCATGTATCAGTACCACTTCTGTAAAAATGTCATGCTTTTTGTTCTTGCACATTTGACTGATTGTGTACAATCTCCCAACTAGTACTATAATTTTTATAAAACTTTTTAGATGAGATTGTATATTTGCACTTCCAACTATGCACGGTCCTGTGGTTTCAAATGTCTCATAATGAATAAGTCTTGGTCATATAGATGTTTTTATCTAAAGATAGCATCCATCCATGAATAAGGCTGATTTAGTTCATGCTTATTTAAATGTGCCCACTTTTTTTTGGTTCAATATACACATACGTATATGTAGATGTTGCCTTCCTAATTGCCTCAAAGTCACCAGGAAAAAATGTGAAGCTTATCATAAGCAAGCAGGAGAAACCTGAAAATGCCATCTGTTAATAAGTATTATCAACTGAAAACCCAGGGCAGTTTTAGGTTTTGACCCTGCATGGAGCAAAAATATAAAACTGAGGATCAATTAAAACTAAGCACACTTAACCTTTTTGTTAAAAATAGTTTGGCAAGTTAAACACAGGCCAATTTAACCAAAGCAGCCCAAACCCAAGCTTGTTCTCATAGTTTTAAGATTCCATTTCTATGGAATTTAAAAAAAAATTACATTAAAATACTGTTCTGCTGCAGACCGGAGTTGAAAGGATCAAGCTGATACAGAGAACATGCACTGGGCTGAGGAAAAAAACATGATACCCTTCCTGTAGGCTGACTCCTTTTCCAACACTAAAAAGACAAATGCCCTTCTTCCCATCTGACAGAAAAAGGGTTTTCTTTCAACTGCTTCTACCTGCAATATCTATTTCTCAATTTCTTTGTCTGCAACTCCCAATACGTAATAAGAGCCATGACAGATTAATTTCATTAAGTAAGACTGTTTTTCAAGGCAATCCTCAAACATAAGGAGTCCTTTGTTACCTGCAAAAGGAATGAATCGCACAGTTTCGGGAAGAATCTAATTTGATTTGCCTTTCTCCAGATTAGCATTAGAAGCAACCAAAGAACCCAAAATGATCTGATCTCTTCCATTAAGACTGAAAAGGTATGATTAGAAATGTAAAACCAGGCTGGGACAGGTCCATAAAATGCAGACTGAGAGAACAAGAAGCCTTAAAACCCTTCACCCTCTGTGCGGGTAGGAGGCAAAGAAACAGCTTGTCCTATGTCTTGTCACATAATCCTAAATCCTGAGCTTTAACTCATATCTCCTTAGTCTGAATTTGTGAAAACAAGGACTAAGATTATAAATAAGACTATGTATTCAACCAGAG
Source organism: Phoebastria nigripes (assembly GCA_035582835.1). NCBI lineage: Eukaryota > Metazoa > Chordata > Aves > Procellariiformes > Diomedeidae > Phoebastria > Phoebastria nigripes. Next base: position 33,153 of record JAYKAV010003090.1, on the reverse strand, counting down.
GGCAAAACGCGTTTCTATTTTTCTGTTCCTGTGATAAACATTTGATTGCTTATATATAATTTAAATTTATATTACATTTTATATAAAAATATAAAGAAAAAACATGTTAAAATGAAATAGTTCAGAAAGGCAAATAATGTTTAGATGTCTAGGGAAACATTATTAACAACTATTCAAGTGATTTAGCAAATATATCATCAATACGGTATCAAAATAAAGAAAACATTTAGAATATTTATAATGTAATTCTGTATTTAATTTATCATTCAGGTCAATATTTGTGAGTCAACTTATTCCTACAGCTTAAAAGCAAACACCTAAATACATCACTTCCACCAAACTGGTGTTTAAGTGGACATCAAATATTTTGCGGGCTTTCATTCTTCCACGCGTTCTCACAATACTACACAGTTTTAAAGAAGTGAAGAACACTAGAGCACTATTTGCTCCAACTCATTTCTCCTTGGACAAAATGATTAGGATGATAATTTGGAATACTCCGGGTAAGTAAAAAACAACCCCAGAGAACTAATGGGGACTAGTAGTTCCTCTTGTCTCACTTGCCCAGACAGGTTGATTTTTGTGGGAATTTTAGCTGTCTTTGGGGGGAAAAACAAACAGACAAACAAGAACACCACCCTTGTGTTGTTTCTTGAAGCTACAGTAAGTACTTCCTATTTGGTTAAATGAGTATTTGACACGTTTTTCCTATATGAAGGGGAAAAGCTGCTAATATGATCTGCCCTCACTTTTATTTGAGGTGTTTCTAGCACTTTTTAAATGCAAATAAGCTTATGTCAGTACCTCTGTAATGTGGGCCATCTGGTGCTGGTACCAGCTGACTGAGAGGCAGCAGTTCACTTTTACTGCTGAGTTTAAGCTGGCAATTTAGTCTCCAGTTTGGGGAAGAAAAACAGCATTTGACATACTACCATTGAAAGATAACCTCTAACTGACCCATTCCTGTCACTTAAATCAACTCTACACACAAAAAAGAGCCAATCTCAAAGTCAAAATGCAAAATAATAAAACGAACTAAACTTACAGTGTCAAATAGTACTTCAGTTAATCAAGTTTAACTGCTGCAATCTTTCAGAAACATTCATCATCCTGATATGTTCAGCAGAATGAAAAAAGTCTCAACTTTGAATGTCAATATTAGCTTGCAAAAGCACAAGTAGCTTGTGAAGAAAAAATTGTTTGTTCTTTACATCCTAACCATTTAACTTTACTGTCCCAATACAACACAATCTGTCTTAAAAGAGCTTACTTTCAATAAATTAGATGTGGTTTCATGATAACTATGGCCTTCAATATGCAATATTTTACAGTGAAACCATCACAATGCTTTCATGAAAGTCTTCAATTGATGCAAAACCTCTAAAATAAAGACCACAGAAAGCTACACAGTGCTGAATCCAAGCACTGTCAAAGCATTCAGTGCCACAGACTTAGCCAAAATTATAAAGTTCAGCTATCAGAAATACTTGCCAAGTTTTCCAGGGACAGTTTTCCAAAACACTTCTGGCTTAATTCTGGATTGCTAGCACTGAAGCACGTCAAGATTTTCTTTATTTAAAAATTAAAACTATATACAAAGTTGAACCCTACAAAAATCTGAAAGTTTTAGGCATATGAATTCTCTCCCCCTTTACTTTTGGAGCACGCCAAAGCCTCAAGATGTCATACCTAGTTAGGCCTTTTTTTATCTGAATTTGTACTGCAGATGCACATAAAAAGGTATGTTTTCAAAAAAACTAGAATTGTCCTAGTTGCTCTGAAATTCAAGAAGTCTCATTCATACAACTCAATCCAAGTTCTCTGTTCTAAATCAAATCTTGTGCAATGGAAGTACTTTGCTAAATGAAGTACTTAATGCAACCCACTTTTATTAGCATTCTTGCCAAATGCATGAAGAGTTTCCTGTCCATTCTGTAGAGAGCATACCATTTGATCCTCCTCAAACACAGTCTTCCTCACTCCATTCTTTGCAGCTCTAATGGCCTCGTTTATCCTTGGGGCACCCAAACTCCACAGCTCACACACTGGCCATCTCCCTCATAGTCCTGATCCTTCAGCCTGGATGACCAGACTGCACCCCATCTCCTTCCCTTCTATGCTTCCTTTCAGTGGAAAACAGGTACAAGGTGGATGGAGTGCACACAGACCCTGCTCCAACATGCTGCGTGAAGCAGCAGCATAGAGCTTACCTAAAGTGCTCCTCTGTGCTAGGAGCAGAAACTCTACTTAAAATGACTGCACAGTTTAAATTTTAGTTCAGAAAACTACTATGAGGCTTTGGTAGCTCCCTCACACACCAGTAGAATATGTAGGCTACGTATTCTTTTTAAAGTCACCAAATGACTGTAAATTGAGCACATTCAATTACCGAAGGATGAACAAAAATCCTACTCAGACACACTAGAAATAAAAAGGAGTTCAGTGTTTTACTCTGTTCCCGAATGGAGAAGTCATTCAGTCAGCTTAAGCAGAAAAGAAAGAAAAAAGAAAGATGATCATGGCTGATTTGGGAAATTTCACCAACTTCAGCTGTGCAAAGGAGTAATTAATAAGAAGGGAAAGCTCCTCAGCAGCTGATGAAAGGGTGGGCAGGATGATGAAGTTTAAAAAATAGCTATCAAAAGCCTAGCTGGTTTTTCTCATCTACAAATGAAAAATTTTCACGTGTTACCATCAATGAAACAGATAAGATTGGTGGTCAAACTACCAACTTTCTTCCCTCCCCACTACTGAAATGGGCTCTTAAAGTATCAGATTTATTTTTTTAGCCAATTTAAAAATCTCTTAAACTTAATTGTGTGTACAGAACATCTAAAAATTGCTTTCATTGCATGACAGTCTGCCTTGTACTATTATTCTTGCAATTGGCCCGTAAGAAGCACTAAGCAGCATGTGATTAGCTCAGTTTGATTATTTATTCTTTCAATTCAACACATTTTATATTGCTAAAATTTGCATTTCTGTTGCTTGCAAACAAGCTGGGCTTTGACTGGACATCTCAGCTCCACATAATCTGGCCCAGTTTTCATGTCATGAAGAACTGTATAATAATTGTTCCAGCAATTTTCTTGCAATTTGGGTTTTTTTTCCTCCAAAGTAACTGTAAGGATAAGGTTATTTTAAGCATGAGCACTGAGGAAACTTGAGGTTTGTAATTGTGGAAATGGCATGGGGAGAGGAGGAGGAAGGACCCTGGGTAAGTTATGCAAGTTTCTCAACTTTCTTCAATTAGACTGAAAAAAACATTACAGCTGCCAGTAGTTTCGCAATGTCACTTACTTTATTTTATTAAAGAATACTGCAGATCTGATGTGGAACATCACACTGTTGGCTGCTTCCAATAAAACGCTAGTCACCAGACTAAACTCAGTCTGTAGCTGACATAGTAAGATCTTGTTATATTAAAAATTACCCAGTAATTTTGCCACAGAAAGTGGAACAGCCCAGAAAAAATAGAGTCAAAGAAGTATCCTTGCTACTCACTGTTCTGCAGTAGATCTCTCTGATCTTGAGGAAATTCTACTCCACATCTGAAATCACTGCCTCCAACTCGAACGTTCATAAAAAAATGTTTCCCACAAAACCCGCTTTAAGGACATGATGATTGTTACTGAAAAGCAATTTCAGTAAGAAAGCCCACTATTGTTAAATCAGTTAAAAGATGACTTTCTGTTCTTTTTACTTATCAAAGCATGCTAATCAACAAAGTATCTTTTATGCCATAATTACCTGACACATTAATGCAATATCAGAATAATGCACTTTACTAAATCAATGCTACAAGCTTCCAGCAATATTTGAAAATGCAACAGAAATCATGCTAGACGTTCAGCTTGTTAAAGGCTAAATATCAGTTAGTCACCAGAGAAAGGCTCTTACGCAGATGTAGGAGCAGATTAGTCAGTTCTATGAAGCAGAGATCAGAACACAAGAACTGAATGTGAACATTTTAATTTTTTAGGATGCAGATTCTTGTTTTAAGAGCTAAGAAACTTAAACTCAATATAAGATATAAAAAAGAAGACACTAGGAACTTAAGACTTGTAGGAGTACATGACGCTTTTAAAGAGATCTGAAGTTTTCTATAGCTTCATTTTCAACTTTTTACTAGTTTAAAGTCTGTCATTTTTTCCATCTTTACTGATTCCTCTACAGGATGGCTAAAACACTGCTTGAATTACCTTAATCAAGAGAAGTCTCAAAATTGTGGTAGAACTGCCAATTGCTTGGTCACGTATTTTTAATTCATTAGCTTCCCAAGCCTGGAATGTCTAGACTGGAGATATACCATGCCTGCAATAAAGGCGACCAGTGACTTCACATATGAAGCGTCCAAAGAATTCTCATATTCTGTTTCCTTCTCCAGAAAGCTGAGAACTGGGATAAATAGCCATCTACTGCTTGATGTCGATGATACTACGGTCAAGATGCCAGCATTCCCCTATTGATTCAACACGCAATATTTAAAATATCCTATAGACAGTGTCTAACCGGATGTGCAGTGTATCATTATTAGCCAAACTAAGAAGAATATTAATGTTTATCAGCCCCCTGAAGCAGAATCACACCACAAAAGCAACAACGTATTATTCCATATATAAAAATAAAACCTTTTGGTCCTCTATCTCACCAGTACTTTCCAATGAAAACGCAAGCATTTGATATAGGTCTCTTTCCTTTGGATTCTAGAAAGTGACTGCAATTTTAAAACATGTAAAGTTTACAGGCTGCGTCTAAAAGTAGTTTATTTTGAATGATCCTTAAAAGCCTTGAAAAGCCCGAGCTTAAAGAATCTCTTAAATTAAAAAGATGACACATAGATGAGTTCCATTTGAGCAATCAGTGCTGACACATTAATAATGAAATAAAATGTGCTGCAGTATTTCAAACATTTTGCAGCTGTTACAACAGCACTGTTATCTAATGCAGATATACTTACCAAATTCCACATTTTGTAGTACAAGCATTTAAATCAAAATACTTCTTTTTACTTGCTTAATCATTAAATAGTAATCTAATGACATTTCAAATGTAAATCTAATCAGTGGTATTTCAGTTAGTTTTTATTTCAAGTATTAGGGTAGTCCCTCAGCTGTAACTATGCACTGTCGCCTTTTCTCCTCACCTAACCAAGTATTCCCAGCCATACGACAAGGTTCAGACATCCTTGCAAAGGGACACACTCTCTCCCCCAGACCAAAGCTAGACCTCTGGGTTTTAAAAAGTTAAGATTTCCAAACCACGGCAAAGTTTTCAGCCTTTGTAACTAAAGTATATTGTTCTAAGGACCAGAACTTAATTGGACTGGATGCCCTTGTAAAACTTCAATAATAACAATTTTAGTATTTTTATTGTCATCCATAAGTATGCTTTAACTCCCTACCATACAAATAAGGATATCCTTTTTCACTAGCTAAGTGAAGCTGCACAAATTGTCACAACAAAGTTTGCTTCTGCACTAACTTATTCCAAAACTGCTTTCCAATTTCAGAAAAAAGGTATTTGTATTGGGGAGGGGCTTTTTTCCCCTCCAAGTGTGTACATATTTTTGTATCTTGTTTTATTATGCAAAACAACCAACTTCTGTTTGAACTAGAAATACATCTGCGATCATAATGTATGAATACACAACATTTTTCATAACTGTAACACAGCACTATTGGGGAACAAACTGACAGATGGAGACTCCAATGCATTCTGCAGACTACACTGCAGATCAGAACATACTAATGGATCCACATCATCTGAGAGAGGACATCTGTCTTAGAAGAAATTATTGCATTTAATACTTAAATTACCCATTCCATTTTTGTTTAATATTAACTCTATGCAGAAGTGTACATGATTTAATTGTACCTATGTCACTAAGGCTGCTCATTATGCTCTAATATAGCTGCGTAAAGAAGCACCTTAACTGGTTTGTCTGTCATGTTTTGTGACGTGATCTAGTTGAGTATTTTCAAGTTACCTAGAGTCATTAATTCAATTCTATAAATTATACGCTTATGTTTAAAATGAAAGACAGTATTAAGTGACCATACAGCGCTCAATAAAATTGAAAATTTTCTGTGCAAGAACAGCAATGGTACATCTTAAAAACCTTAATCATCTGAGCTTAAATCTTAACAAATCTTAAATCACTTCCTTCTTCCCCCAAACACGTTCCTCATTGTATGGTCAACCAACCTCTGTATGCAAGCAACAGCACAAGTAAACCATTCACGTGGATTATCCGAATTACTATTCATACATACACACACACATTACACATGCACATTAAAAATTTCTTTTTTTTTTTTTTCCCCACATCTTTGTACATGTCTATTACTATGTGTAATTTTTAAATAACTGGAAAAAATAAACTATTCTTACCTTTTCAACTGCTAATTGTTTTGATGGTTTTTCTGATTCTCTCTCTCTCTTCTTCTCTTCTTTCTTTTTTTCCTTTTCCTTCTGCAAAAAAAAAAAAAGAGGCATTTTGCCTGTACTCAATAACAATGCATTTGCAAATATATTGAACGTCCACAGTCATATAGAATATAAACAGAGATCTTCAGTTACTCCCTTTCAATTCAGAGTTTATGCTTCTGTCTGCTCTGCTTCCAGAAGTGACTCATTTTGCTCAAATGGTACTACTAAAAATATTGTAACTCTGAGAATTCAAGAAATTCACAAATATAGTACTACTAAAAATACTGTAACTTTGAGAATTCAAGAAATTCACTATTTCACCTGCTCATCTGCATTTCTTCTTATAAGCAGAAGGAAAAAAGAACCAGTGTTGCTTCTCCTAAGCTAAGCAGATCTGAAAAGAAAAAAACATCTACAAGTACTCCATTAACTCTGATAACCTCTGCCGTTAGGACAGATGCCAGTCTCTTTGACCAAGGAACTATAGTAAGGTAATTTGCATGCAGCTTTCTGCAGACAGTTACTAATTTTTAAAAGCTAATCTAGTAGTCTTAAAAAAATACTCCTGAATGTAAAAAGTTGACATGGGCCACAGGACAGACCCACTGAGTCGTAACACATTAAGTTGTTCCAGAAAGAGAAAACATAAGAGATCCCTTTACTTTGAACGCATTATAATGACATTACAGAAGTTTTTTCATTTTAGTTTTGAATGAATAAATGGGGCAATATTACAGACCCAGTCTGACTGAAGAAAAGCATAAAATATTCCTTAAGGCATCATAACGTACAGAAGATACAGACTTTTTAGGCCAACTGCTTTGAGACAGTGTTAGTAGTGATTTTTAGACCTAGCAATCTGCCTGCATTTACCTTGTACAACTACAGTATAGTACTAGTGAGTATACTTGAACATTAAAATGGATGGAACAAGAGTTTACCATATGCAATAAAGGAGATGAGACAGTAGCTCCTAAATGTTCTTTCAGTCATTAGACTTGGATCCCTTTGTTCAAAGCTTCAAAACAGTTTTGTTCCACAAGACGCTATTTTTAGCAAGTTTCCCAATATTAGGAGGAAGTTTGAGAGGTTAGATAACTGTCCATCCAGCTCCAGTATTAAAACTGAAACAAATTACTAGGCTACAGGTTTCTATCAATAAGGATTTTTTTTTTTTTTTTTTTTTTTTTTTTTTACATCCAATCTATGTAATTTTTAAATCTGTGTAACATAACATTTGGTTAAAATAGTTCTAACACTAAGATGAAGTGTTTTTCAGGGGGTGGGGGGTGGTCTGGGCATGGGGGGACCCAAGTAACACATTCTTCACAACTTCAAATAATCAATTTTCAAAACTTTCACCATATTTACCAGGTGGATTGGGGTTACTCAATTGAGGTTACTCAAGTCCCAGCTAACCCCTGTGAATTATTTCATCAGGCATTAACCTGAACACTGAGGTCCTGGAAAGTGAGACTATCACACCAAACACCTGCTTAAATGTAGGTGTCACTCAAGCAACAGGAAGCAATGACCACAGTCACGAAACTACAGAAAAGGGGAATTTGGAAGGTCTGTTTTGAAGAAAAGAAACAAAGACCAACTTAGATTTCAGTGAACACTAGGAACACAAAAATAAGCATAGTAGTCCAAACCAGAGGCCCAGCCAACACTGTATCTCACCTGTGGCAGTGCCAGGTGTTCAAGAAAAAGTCTGTGTGACTAGGGCAAGTATAGAGCAGTGTTTTATTTTGAGGCCATCATAATAACCTACAACTTGCAGGCTTACTGAACTAAGATTACAAATGCATAGCCATGCCTTTCAAACGAAGCTTAGCCTTTCCTTCATTACTGTGTCACCGATCCTAGTACCAACCTGCATTCTAAAGACTCTCAAAACCCTGTGACCGTAATCATGTACTGCACACAAATATACTGTCAGAGCAATAACTTTTCCAAAAGTCTTTCACTCCCTGTCCCCACTCCAACCTTCCCAAGTTGAATAATTTAAATAAACCTCATCTCTTCTCCTGTGGAAGCTTTTCTACACCTTAGACAACTGCGATTTGTTTCTTCTCCTCCTGGGAAAGGTTGTTGGAAGCGTCATAACAGTACATTTACTTTTCAAATACAGTACCTTAAGTTTACCTGACTATGTTTAAGTGAAAGTAGAGTTAAAGTTTTTGCACATGATCATCTTCAGGATGTCCTGATTTCCAGTTTGACTTAAACATTTTTTTTAAAATATGTTTTATTAGAGAAACCTCGCTTCTAGAGGAAGAAGTATCTGGAAACTTTTATTCTTCAGGACTTTGAGAACGAGGAGGGCTTGCAGAAAGTGTCATATAGCAAACACTCCATAAAGGTGACCAAATATAAATAAATGCCTCTCATTGCCCTTAACAAATCCCTGACAGCTTCACAGTGAAAATATGAAGACTTAAACTGTTCACCAGTGTTTCTGCCTCCACACCTCACAAAGCTTACAGGAACTCTCTCGATTCCCAGTGACTTTATTTTCATTCACTTCATTTTCACTGTGGACTTGAAAACCCATAACTCCTTCATCTTCACACTTCACAATTTCAATATGCAAGCTTTCTGCTTCAGCTCCATTAGATAAAAATGAATTCAGACTAAATAAAAACATTTCTCAGATGCTGTATTCATGCCAGAACTTCAACTCAAGTGCTTCATTACTTGTAAAAGCAGTCAAAAAGCACTATGAAGATAATAAAATGAAATTGGCTTTATACTGGTCTTAAATTCTAAGCAAAAATTATTTGGTTTTTTTTCCCCAAGATTCATTTCCAACAACACGGCATACTAGTTACACAGAGGAACCTTCAAATTCGAATGCATCAAGAGAGGCGGGTAAGAAAGGAAAGGCAAGTTTCTTTCTAAGTGGCTGCTGCTATTCCTGGTACAATTTAAAATACATGTCAAATTCACCAAGGCTTGTGGTCTAGTCCATGACGCTGTCATTTGAATTTTAATTAATATTTAAATATAGCTGAACTAAAATAATTTATAGCATCTGTCCACATTTTCTGTATTTAGAAGAAAAAAACATGATGTTTAGATCGTAAGTTATTTCATATACCGTATACAGTCTCAATTTAGACTGAAGTATCCAAAAGAGCCTAGCATTGAGCATTCACGTTCTTAAAAAAAAAAAAAAAAAAAAAAAAGTATTTCATTATTGTTGCGAATTGTGACATTTACTGAAAGTTCATACAAACAATGCCTCATCTACTACTTGTTTGTGTGTTAAGTTTTTCAAAGGCCAGTAAACAGTAAATGTAACGTCAGCACATACACACATTATCCCAGCTAGGAGGGATATTAAAACCAGTATGAGTTAACAGAAGTGTCACCGAATTAATTCTGTATTTATCTCCAAGGAGATTGAACTAAATGGCTGGAACAGTACCGATAATTTAGATTCTGAAACAAGCAAGTAATATAAAAGAAGATACCAAAAAGTTTTCCTGAGGAGATAGGACAATGTCACTCATACCCATTAGCTGGGAATGAAATGGTGTTTCCACAGTTTTGTGACACTAGAGCAGAGCAGAACCAGAATTTTGACGTATAAACACTAAGAGGCAACAATCACGCACGTGCTTTGTCCCATTGTATCAGTTCTTTTCATTTATCTAGTCCAGGAAGCAAGGGGGAGAGAATATTTTAAATGCCTGAAGTATTACCAGCAATTCAAATTCTCCAGTTAACTCTGTGAAATTACACTATAGAAATGTCAACATTTGTGCAAAGCAGTGACCTGACAAGAGTTACACCCGAAAACAATATACCTCTGCTTTGCTCTTCTCAGCAGCAGCTTGCAGAGGAGAGGATGCCAAAGGCTGAGCAGCATCAGAAGAGGATATCTGTGCAAAACAGAGGAAAGAAATGAGAAAGAAAATAAGCAAGAAAAGCTGGGAACGGGGGGAGCAGAGACAGCTAAGAGACGATTTTCATTCTTTTTTTTCAATAATTTTGGGGGTGGGGGAAAAAAATACAACATAGAAAAAACAAAAAGAGGAGACAAAGTTGTTTTTTTGTTTGTTTGTTTGTTTGTTTTTTTATCAGTATGATTTTTAGAGGAAATCTGTCAGGTAGGAATGAGTGACTTATAATGAAATTCACTAGAATAGAATATAGGAAGATGAACCTGGATAAGATCATATCACAGGCCTAAGAAAAATAATTAGGTTTCATCCATTGTTCAATTTTATCCAGTGTGACTATTGAAATATTAATGTCCTGAAGCATGAAGGCACACTGTCCCAGAGGAGGGGGAGAGAAGAGAGTACCTTTGTTCTTGTTCACTGTAACAGAATATTTTTATTAAGAGGAATGCAAAATAACTCTGAAAGTTATACATTAATTAAAGTTCTAATTAACTCTTCTCTAAGAGCACTCAAATGAGTAAAGAGCTTAGAGTTAATATAAAGCCGCATCCTAGCAGTAGGATGCCAGACTTTCCAGACAGGTGATACTTCTTTTCTAGGAATCAGTATGTAAAATTGCCATTAGCACCACTAGACTTCCAGAATTATCCAAAAGGTATAAGTTACATATGCAACAGATGCAGTTTGCTCAAGAAAACAGGATTTCTCTAAATGCATTTTCATACATCTTCCTATCCTATTTTTTTATGCATAGTTGATTACTTTAATGGAAACATTATCTTTCTATTCCCCTTACTACAAAAACACAACCGAACTACATTTACCAAACATGTAGAAGATCTTCAAAGCTGTAAAGCTTACACTTCTACACTGTCTTGTATCACCTCTACTATCTACAAGGAAAATTTAAAAATAAATGAAGCTATTACAGAGCAGGTCATTATGTTGGATCAAAATAACCAATTTAGATGATATGTTTTTACTTAGTTTGAAAAAAAAAAAAACAGCTTGCACTAAAAGCAAACTGAAAGCTGCAAAAAAAACCCTACCTCATGTCTAAATACCCCATATTTCTTACAGAAAATCCTCCCAGTACCATAGCTTATATAGCTGGAATATTCATAGAATATATGTATTCAGTATTTTTACAAACTCAGAAACTATGCTTATCCTGGAAGGTGGTATAGAGCTTCAGGAAAGATATTTATAAGGTTTAATTTTTAAACCAAATTTTACCTGCAGAAATATGAAACAGAATCCTCATTTTTAAATTTACTGTTTTAAAATCCTCAGGTTATTAGAAGACTTATGGATACATCTGCTGCAATGAAGCAGTTTCTCAAACTGTAGCATTCGGTTGCTATAGAAACACAGGGATCCTGTTTATTCCAATTACACCACATTGTAACCAAATGAAGATGTCAGAAAAATCATTAGGTAATTACATATATTAAACTATGAGCTCTAACACCATGTTCCTTACTAAGATTTCAATTAAATGCAAATGTGTGAAATTGTGATAATGGAACATCCTAGGTATACTTTCAAGTTTCTAAAGATGAAGTGGGATTTTGGTTTGGTGGGGGTTTTTTTTGTTTTGTTTTGGGTTTTTTTTGTTGTGTTTTTGTTTTTTTGTTTTTTCCTCCCTTTTTTTTTTCTTTTATATGCTTCAGATTTTAAGAGAATTTAAGCTTGATGGCTCTCACGGGTGAACAGCAGGTAACAGCTACTCACCACACAGAACCAGGTAAGCAGAATTTCATTTGGGGGTTGGGGGGAAATCAGCACTATAAATGTTTGTGTCACATTTCCATCCTCCCATAATAGTTCTTCCCAATCTGCTTATCATCTTCATAAATTAAGGCATTATCTAACCTAGGATAAGGTAATCCTATGAAGGCCTGAAAGCAATTACTATAGTTTTGCAAATCAAGTAATGGAGAAGCGTCAGGCAAGCTATAAGCAGGAGACAGAGTGAAAAGCAGTTGCCGTCTAGCCTGGGATATGGAACAGGATGTACAAGTTGAGAAATGCTCAAGCATAATGTTTAAAGATAAACAGCAGCACTACATTCACTTCAGGCTAAGAAACAGCACTTGAAAGCACACTTCACATATGCAAATACTCAACTAAGCAAGAGTACAAAAGGCATATGACTGAAGCTAATCTTTAAGAGAAGACACATTACAATGTATAAAGAACTGATTAAGTTTATATAATGAAAGCAATAGCTTGAGTTTGGGCTGCTGAACAGAACTTTATCACCAGTGCATCGTGTTAAATTTGTTATCTACCATGCTGCACCAGATAAGGAAATCTGAATGAAAAAATCCAATCAAGTCAAACTGAGTGGCTGGATAAAGCTAAACATAAAACAGGATTAAAAGAGAGGCTGGTGCAGTCCATCATGGTGAGTGGTTAAGCAGTCAGAGTATCAACAGCTGTTCAGGCTACCAGGGAAGCCTGGAAAAATACTTGCCATTGGGACAAACTGATGCTTAAGGTACAGCTGACCTGTTAACCCTGTTAAGGTTCCCTTCTGGCACTGAACCAGCTGCCTCCTGACCTCAGAGCAATCCAGCATAGTCCATGCCAAGTACAGAGAAGCCTTAGTGAGAGGCAGCACTCTCCAGCTAGAATCGAGTCCCTGCAGTGCCAACTATTCTGCTCCTCGTCTGTGCGCAGGTGTCATACTGTGTCATGTCCATATACCAGAACTAGTACCAAATAAAACTAAAAACTATAACAACACTGCACTTTTATTATCTTGGGATTTTTTCAGTTAGAAGACTGAATTTTCACTAATATCCAAGTCATTATTACAGATGCTAATACCTTCTTCAAGCACAAAGAGAAATCAAACACCTTAGTCATCAAGTGCTTGGTTTTCAGGAGATTTGAAAACGCTCATCTTTAACCCAAACTAACCCCGTATTTTAGCAAACCAGTGAAGTTGCTTGATATTCTGAGATGTCAATAAAACCTCACAGGTTTTGTTTTCCCTCATACTGTCCCCCAACTCTTACTTTGAAAGGTTGTGGTATGTTCATATTTTCGAACTGCAGCACGCTTTAAAGATGTAATGTATAGCAAAAACCTCAACAAATAATCCTTCTCATTAGCATAAGTCAACCCTAAAAAACTTTGACGTTATTCTGATGACTTCGCTGCCAAAACCCAGGTTAGACCATTCAAAGTTAATATTAATACCTTCTACGTCCTGTTTGCAGTGCAGACATACCATTAGCTAGCGGGGATATTAGTTATTGAACAGATGAAACACCGATAAGGAACAGTGGTTGACAAGTTGTGTGCTGCTGGCTTGTATTTCCAGTAAATCTTTGTTTTTAAAACTACTGCAGTGATAAATAGAGCTCATAGAGTTGTTCCCGTTTGTAGTCAAGAGAGATTCATTAGCTTGCCAGCAAATGGCAAATGAGAAAGCATCTGCTCAGCGACCTATTTCTACATTCATGGCCACTAGCTGGAGCATTGAGGTTAGACTAACCCACTCACCCATGACAGGTAAATGCATCCAGCTCTCCCGGTGTAAGTGCTGCACTCAGTACTGGTGAAACCGCCTTTGATTAGTTGAAAGCCACAAATGCACTTTAAATATTTATAGCAGAACCCTGATCACCACTTGGGATTGGCAACCAAGGTTTTAATAATAATTTTAAAACTGTGTTTTAGGAGACTGAGATCACTGAAAAGCAGCACTAAGTAATGCCCCATCAAAGTAACATATGGGTTTTCTATTTGGTATTTATCAGCCTTTACTAATAATGACTTGTTTCTACAAGCTTGCTCAGAAGCATCAGTAAAGGAAGATCTACTCCATGCTTGGGTCCAAGTCTGAGTACCTGAAAATACTGTTTAGTGTAGCAAAAAGAAAAAAAAATCTGGTTTGCAAAAAAACACTATTCCACAGCAGTAATTGTCTTCTGTTATCACTTTTCTAATTTGTCAGTTTTAATCCAATTGTTATATTCCAGTGGAAAAAAAGAGAAAAAAGCTAAAGAATCAGTTTCTAGAAAAACTGGCCAATAGTGACACCAATTACGAAGTTTGTAGAGTAGACAGCAGGAAAGGTAGAAAATACCTTTGTTTAATTTAGATCCAATGGAAAAAGACATTTGAGCAAGTAGGTACTACGAGTAAGATTTGTCATCATAACCACTAAAGACAACTGACCAAAACCGCCCCCACTTTTGGCCACATCTGTAAATTCATTTAAATTTCTACATCAAAATCCAAAAAGCAAATTTCCAGCCATCTTCCAGAATTCAAGTAAAGCAGCACACACTGATCTACTCTGATAACATGTGTTAGCACTACGCCCTGGAAAGTTGTCAACTAAGATGTCCTTGATTATTGGTGCTTTAAAGTACCAGACAAAACCAATGGCAACCCCTGCAACCAACAATACATGCTGCATAATGAAACTCAATACTGTCTTTAAAGCATCATGTACATTCAGTGCTGCACAAGAAAATACATACACATGCAATGTATCACTGTAAGATTTCATTTTCACCTATGCTCTGAGAGAGACTCTTTGGTTCACAAAAACCGTAAGATCAGAAAAGAAAGGATCTGCAGGTTTACAATATTACTGCAGTCCCCTGCCCCTCTTACACAGCAATGTGTTACCTGTCCCTATTTTGTCCATTAAAAACTTCTATAGTATTTATTAAGTTATTACTTAGTAGTGGCACTACCCAAATATATGCTGTGTTAATAGTTCACATAAAAGCATGAATACAAGCAATATTTGGCCCCATGGCTCTGATGTAGTCTATGCAGCAGACTACGATTTCAAGTCAAAAAAGTAAGCTTAAAGAAGCACTAAATGAAGCTATTAAAGAACACAACATACAATACCTAAGAATGATTTTACTTTAGTTCAGTTTGTACTAACATATTTCTGATGGTAGATAAGTCATACAAACACTTATGGTCATTAAGGTCAATTTACTAAATAAAGTTTTCATCAAATTTTATTTGTAGTTTCTCCAAAATCCTGCACTTGATCTAATGGTTTTAAACTAAAAGAGGGTAGATTCAGACTAGATATAAGGGAAGAAATCTTTTACAATGAGGGTGGTGAAACACTGGAACAGGTTGCCCAGAGAGGTGKTAGATGCCCCATCCCTGGAAACATTCAAGGTCAGGTTGGACGGGGCTCTGAGCAACCTGATCTAGTTGAAGATGTCCCTGCTGATTGCAGGGGGGTTGGACTAGATGACTTTTAAAAGGTCCCTTCCAATCCAAACTATTCTATGATTCTATGTAATGCACAGATATTGTTGATATTTAGCCTTTTATTAAAAAGGGTTCGAGTTAAAGCTTTAGAAACCTGTATTAATCTTCCATTTAAATATGAAATTTAGGGTGCTATCGCTCAGAAGATTCAAGAAATTAAAAAATGAGTGCCAAATGAATGAGTATCAAACCATGTCAATATATTCATGAAGTTAACAGCTGAACCAAATACAAAGGTGCATACAAAGGTGCCCTCGAGTGGCCATTTTATATGCACACAATATACAGGGAAATAACCTAAATGAAGAGGGCTACTCTACACTCATTTTCAGGTTTTAAGTTCAGCTACTACATATGTTTTTCTCATTTCAGCAGACTTTTGACTTTATTACTGTACATCTCCAACAAATGTTGACAACGCTAAAATTAGTATTTTATTTTAAAGCAGTAGCAATTACAGACTGCTATTAGATGCATATAAACATGCAACCAATTGCTTACTATTTTTTAAAGAGGCCTATTCTCAAAATACTGAAAGGAGTGTAAGAATACTAATGTACTATTAATAACACTTAACTATGAATTTCTGCAGAAGTTCTTTAGGCTAACTGGCAAGGCTTTTTTTAAAGTTACTAAAATGTCTCCCTCATTCAGTGGTCTAACCGCTGGACACCACATAAAAAAGGTTGTGTCCCATGTTTCACAAAACACAGCAGTAGCTGGCTTTTCAAAGAAGCTGGTACTGCTCTTCCATCAATATTCTGAACAGGCTCACCACTCCTCCATCCCTTCAGAGCACCCATATCTCGTTACAGGAATACAGTGAAGCTTGTGCAAAAGCTAGCTGTAGTTCTGGATGTGTGCAGAGCTATAGACGTTTGTAAAATTTACATCAGCAGAGATGCAATTACTCAATGTTCTGGGAAATACAGGTATATTTAATACTATTAGACTTGAGTGCAAAATATTTTTTCCAACTCTGACCAAGAGCATCCATACCTATTGTTGCCCACATTTTTTTAGATTATTTAGCTTCTCCTTTAGATAACCAACTCTTGAGATATTACAGAGTCACCATGGCTTAATTAAAGGCTGACACAGGATAAACAAAACAGATGCTTTTAACCTCTTACTGGAGTGCTCTCCATCTCCCCTATCCAACCTAACAGATGTTTTCTATATTTGTTCCAGGGAAAACTGTCTTCAGTGTAAGCTTCCCAACACTTCAGAACAATAGCTTTTTTTTTCTCTTAAGTGGCTTGCCCTGCTGCATATCGAATCATTTACATTTTCATGATCCACATAAACTGGCAACACAGACACTGCAGATTTTGGCTTCGGCAGAAGTTTTGTTTACGTGGACATAGTAACTTGTAGCTAGGCAGTCCAGCTGTGTGAACTACTGCTCAAATGAAAGTACTTACGGAAGTGGGGAAAAAAAGAATCTGCACGTGGGAGCTACTAAGAATGCAGCCAGCATACTGAAAATCTACACCCTGGCTTCTCTAACTCATTCATTTAACCACTGCTGGGCAAAGTCCAGCTCAAGAGTAGTCACTAGTGGTACACTCAGGAGTTGATACTAGGGCCAGCTATTTAACTTCTTCGTTTATGCCCTACACAATGGGACAGAATACATCATCAGCAAGTTTGCAGATGATACAAAATGAGGAGGAGTGGTTGATACACTAGATAGATGTGCTGCCATTCAGAGAACCGTTGACAGGACGGGTCAACAGGAACCACATGAAGTTCAGAGGGAAGTGTCAAGTCCTGCACCTGGGGAGGAATAAGCCCATGCACCAGTACAGGCTGCAAGTCAACTGGCTGGAAAGCAGATTTGCAGAAGAGGACCTGGAGATCCTGGCAGACAAGTTGGACATGAGCTAGCAACGTGGCCAATTCCGGGCTCACGAGTACAAGAGAGACATGGGCAGACTGGAGCAAGTCCAGCCCAAAGGGACACTAAGTCGATTAAAGGATTGGAGCACCTTTCAGGTAAGGAGAGGCTTAGTGAGTTGAGATTGTTTAGCCTGGAGGAGAGAAAGCTAATAGGAGGGAAAGGAGGGAAGAAGTCTTATTAACGTGTATAAATACCTGGTAGCAGGGAGCAAAGACTGAGGCAGATTGTTGCCTGTGGTATCCAGAAACAGGACCAAGAGGCACTGAACATAAATTGAAACACAGGAAATTCCATTGAAACGTAAGAACTTTTTAAAAAAAACAAACAAACAAACAAAAAAAAACCTGTGGGTGTGGTTGAATACTGGAACAGGTTACCCAGAGAGGTTGTGGAGTCTCCAGCCCTGGAGATATTCAAAATCCAACTGGACACAGCTCTAAGCAACATGTTCTAGTTGACCCCACTTTGAGCAGGGGGAATTGGATTATCTCCAAGGGTCCCTTCCAGCCTGAGCTATTCCGGATTCTATAATTCAACCCATTCTAACAGCATGATCTTGCAAAACAATTTATCCCACTTTCACTATCCATGCCCTCAAGTCATAATTCCTGTATGGTATTTCAGTGCTTCCTATTGATGTCTATCTTCATTAGCATAATTCAAAAATACTTCATATCACTTGATTCACAAATTCTTCATAGACCACTAAAAAACCCACTACGGTTCTTGCAATATTGGGAGGGGTAACTGGTAACTTCTCTCCAAGCCAATGACTGAATGCTTCTCAATGCTAGCTACTATAAACCTACTGTTCACGTACACTACCATACCCCAATTTATCCATCTTAAGGTGCCCATAGGACACACTTTAGTTTAGTAAATGTATTATGGATTTAATCTGCTTTAAGATAACTTTCTGGAAAATATGCCATCACACTGTGAATTCACATCACATTTTATCCAGTTGCCTAAGTTCATACTTCTTAAACTATACACAATGTCTTAGGAAAGCATTGAAAATGTAGACCCATTATTCTTTTCCTTCAGTGAACTTAAGAGTTATATGAAACTTCTGCTCCATACATAATTCACACCCTTTCTTAAATATAGAAACTTTGTTTACTATTCTCTAAAGATTGTCAGGACACGATAACATATTCACACTCCATGTAGCAGAATAGATTGTGCCAGTTCATAATTTTTGAGACTGAAAGTATCTGGAATCCGCTTAAGCTGATTCACCATCCACCCTGAATAAGGCAATTTCCATATGCATTCTGAGAAGTTGTGCTCTTTCTTCTCCTATGTACTTACTTTTATTAAAAGCTGCAGAGATTGTTTGTGGTAATACCTACATAGCTAATCTTTATCCACACCCAACACAGTGACCTCACTGCTTCTCCTCATTACTTGTATGGCATAAGGGTCATTGTATCAGATATAAAAATAAACAAAAGCTTAAGAAAGATTGTCTTTTTACAGTTTTTATTTTACATCAAAGAGGAGGTGCTAAATTTTTAAAAAATTTGGAAAATATGACTGCTTCAAACTTGATTTCCTGAACCTCTGTGCAACTTTAGTACACTTTTAACTTAGCAGCATGTAGATACAGTCAAATTAAATTATTCAGATTGGGTACCAGAACCCCCTTCATTAGTGCAGTCCTGTGTCTCAAAGAATCATGCCAGCAGCTGTTACTCAATAGTGTATTTTAGACAGATTTTATTCTTTCTGGAACCTCAGTTCTAAAAACCACATATTTCCTCTCGGCTTACCGGTAAACTGTGTAATCATCTACTTCAAAGCTTACTTCCTTTAATCAGTTATTTTGGAAGATTCTTACTAATTCCCAAATGACTAAAAAAAGCAACATTTGCTATTTCTCTTGGCCACTGCATGTAAGATCATGAGCCTCATTAACAACTGTCCCTCCACCTTACCAGTTGCATAGCTTTGATTACAAGTATTTGGGACTCAATACAGAGATCATCAGTCAAGACAAATACTCTGTTCAGAAATTACTTTCATAAAAACAAACATCCCAAAATATCTGGAGATGCAGAGCACCAGTCCTGGAGCCACTGGTCTTGTCATACTTCTGCTTTATTTCCAGAGTGAACAAATGATTTCTGCTGAAGATAAGCCAAGCTGCCCTTTGAGCACTTCACCCTGTCAGGTATAGTCACAACCTTGAATTACTCTATTTGTAACCAAAAATCAAGCAGCATCTCTCGCCCAAGCACAGAACCCCAGTCAATGCATTTTTATCAGCTCTGTTTAGACCTGTACCAGGCCAAGAGCTCTGACCTTTCATAATGCCTTCCCTTCAACAAGAGCAAATTCTACCCACTATTGTCAGCTCAGACATCATTCCAGGTACTGGTGATAAACCTGTTAAAGGATGGGCAGAAATCGGACAGGAAAATAAGTAGAGAAGCAGCCTTGGGATCAGCTAAATTCTTTAACAATGACGAGAAAGATGATATATGCATATTTTCTCTCTTAAACAATAGGATTTCTGTTCTTTAAAACTCATTACTAATTCTGAAGAGCTACCAGACTGATAAGTTCTTACACACTCACATTCCTATACAACTAGGAACTGCCTTCACATTAGCTGAGCAGACGATGCCTATCTATTTCTTAAGATGTAAGCATGGAGGGGAAGCGATGCAGTCTTACTCTTCAGGTTTTATTATTACAGTCACTAATATGGGTAAGTCTAATCTCTGAACAACTTCTTCTAAACTAGAAAGTGATCTCTCCAGCAATCTTCCATTTTCAGTTCTGGATTCAACTACTTTGTCTTAGGATTGGTTAGATAATCAAGAGAAAGCAACAAGGCCAAAAAGTGAACTTGTGAAATAACTGCTTTGTCGTGATAGTCACGAGTATGAGTTAACACTTGAAATCTGCTCTCTTTCACTGGAAAAAGCAGTCTGCCCATGAGCATTTGTTGTGATATTCTGAATAGATTCCCGAGAACACTCCTCATCCTGCATTCAAACCAAGCTGTACATCATCCATTTTCAGTTTCATTCAAGTGTTTCAAAAGTTATGATAGTTCAACTAAGATGACAATTAGCCTTGAATATACCATGATGTCATTTTTTCAGCCTGTAACAGAATTTCTATTAATGAACTGCAAATATTCCATTTTCAATTCATTAAACATCTCTTACATCTGCTGGTGATGTTAGAAAACCTACTGTGAACATACCCCAATACAGGTAACAAATTTCATGAGAACTGAGAAAAGAACCTGGCCCAAAAGCCAAGAATAGCTAGATCTGCCACAGCTTCCAAGAAAATATCACCACAGGAAATTAAGTTAAAAAAAAAAAAATCCCCTTGCATAAACGCACAGGCTGCGATAACCACAGGCTGCAGTTAGAAGTCTTATCAACCCAAGTTTCTCTTTTCTGGCTCAGCATCACCGTCTTCATCCATGGTTTTTCTTGGAAGTAGTAGAAAGTGGTATGAGGAATTAAGAGAATACCAAGTTATCCAGAAAATTACCAATATATCCAAGACAAAAAAGGCAAAAAAAATACAGAAATAAAAGAGTAAATGCAATTGTGCTAAAGTCTGGTGAGAAGAACACAGGAGAAAAGCCTAAACAGGGAAAAAAGGGAAAGGGAAAAAAAAAACCAAACAAAAACCCAAACGAAGACTAAAAAGGGAGTAAGTTAAGGCAGACAGCTGCCTAGCCTGTATGGTACTTTTCCATTTGGGAGTTCCTTTTGTATACCCAGACTTAGAACTACGCAAGTCTTCTCTGCTGTAATAAGGAGTCTCTCTAAAATAGTAAGGCACTTTATTCTCAAAAAAAAATCACGATAGTTTTGTATTTCATTCTCTTGGAATGTCTTGTGTCTCCAACAAGGCTCATATTTGCTCCACTTACATTTACTGCAACAATTCTGAAAAAGTCCTTCAAGTCATTTATTTAAGCGTACAAGTTCAGATTCTTGGGGAAAGGTGTTTGTATAATTGTAAGCTGTGCTCTTCTAAGAGTGTTCCAGCAGACAGTAAACTAAAGGAGCATAAAGAGTTTAATGAGACCCCAAAGCAAACAAAAGATTTAATAAGCAACAGTCTTCAGGACTAAGACTGCTAGAGGAGAAACTGCCTTGCATGCTTTACCCTTCAGTTCTAGGATTTTTGTGTACAAAAAAAACCCCATGATGAATATAAAAGGATTTGGCCTATGGTTGAAAGTGACAATCAGGTGCAAGTCTGAAGCAGAATGATATTCCTGAACTGTTTCATGTCAGCACCCACCTGAAGGAGAGTTTTAACATACAAAATTACCTCACACCACTTGGCCTATGGTAACTGTCTGTAGTTAACTACAGAAGTGATGCAAGCTCTCGATTGCGTTGTACAAGCTTTCATGGATAAATCAAATCAAACAGCACAGCGTATTGCACAGTAAATTGCTCGTTACCGTATCTTAGATGCACCACATTTATAAAGACTCCCTAATCGTTTCACTACTATGTGGAGTTTGTTTTATTGGATTCTATGCTATACTTTGCATCATTCACAGGTTATGTATGCCTAAAAATTGAGAAGGAGGGTTGGCAGAAAATGGATTCTAGGAGGACAATATTATGCTGAGGATATTTAAAATAAGTTGACTTGCTAACAGCTACTGCTGCTCCTAAGTTGATTATTCAAAGAGCAAAAAAAGTTCCTGCTGTTAACAATACCAAATCACGTATTATTCACAGAACAAATATATATATATTCCCAAGTAACATCCTGTCAGCTTCAAGTGTTTTTACTTGTATTATTCCTCTTTTTAAAAATGTAAGCATTCATAAAAAGCATAAAAAACCGTGAAGTCCTGAATGTTTCAAAATTATATCATACCAAAGCAAAACAGGAAGGCAGCTGGCCAGATAGACATGGGTTTCTTAAGCAGTCGGTCTTTAGAAGTCTTGACAAACTGAGGTCTCACCACAGTAGGACTATGAACTACTTTCTGAGAAAGGAAGTGTTGACCTTTTATATCGGTGTGACTCTTGTTAATGTTGGGAGAGAATTATGATAGAACTCTCTCATGGGCTACACTGCTTAAATGGAATATACTTTGATAATAAGGATACATTCTCCTAAACATGATAAATACCATACAGTTGTCTTCACAGTTTTAGTCATAATATCAAACCCTACAACTGTATCTAAGAATTTACAGCTCATTTCAACTATAAGAGTTTTTCATAGAGCTGACAAGCATCTGAAGATACTTCCATGGGGTACAAAAAAAATCAGTTTGCCTCCCTGTGTAGGCTAATGTATTCAAAATTCTCTTCTTTACATTGATCAGAATAAAACTTAAAAATAAATACTGGTCCTTTAACAGCAGCTAAACAGAAAAACTTTCAAGAAAACAGCAATATTCCAGTGCTCTGGAAATAAAGTATTTCTACAAATGCATTGTTAGACATTTTTCTAAAACTTTTTCTTCTTGTCTTACAACATTATGAAGCAGCAAACGCATACGTAACTTTAAAAAATTTCTAATGATTAGAAAAAGGTTTCTGTTCCAAGTAAGATCTAAAAAAGTATAAATATTCCAAAAAAACTGGAAGGCACCCATAAAACTCATCCACATCAACGTATTCCTTAAAATGTCAGATTGATTTTAACTCTTTTAGCAGTGTTGATAAAAAATAACGAATACATCATTTCCGTTGATATTTTTTCCCAGGCTTCCCCCCCAGCTACATTGCTTATTCTGAATTGGAGCTCCTGCTTTTTGTTTCACCTAAAGTATCATGTGAAAGTACATCTGCGAAAAGAAGGGACAAGTATAGTGTGATCACTTTGATAAATTCCCTACCTATATCTCCTAATCTGACCCAGAGCACCATAGTTTGCCTACCTGGGGCTACCATTCCTGCTACATTCCAGAAGATTTTTCTCAAGGCTAAAGCCTAAGATTGTGGTTAAGAATTACGCCTAAATGATACCAGAATGTTTCCCAGTACCAAACAAAACAAAACCACAAAAAAATAACCAAAGGAAAAGGAAAAAAAAAAAAACAAACCCAAACCAAACACATCACTGTTCAAGGGTGTCAGTCTCTCAGGTCTTTCTATAAACAAGTCACAAGCCTGCACTGAGTCTGCGCAAGAAAACAAAAGAATAACTATTTACTGATAACCCAGTTATAACAGCCAAATAAACTGTACCACTCATTTAGTCCTGAGCACTGATACAGAACCAGCATTTCACATTTTCCCAATAACAATGGATCAGAAAACTCTTGAGATCTATGCATTGTAATAGATTTTAATTATTTTTTAAAGTCAGGCTGCTTTCAGTCAACATTGGATTTTTCTAATGTATATTTGATTTCTACTTAAATGCATTATTCTATTTAAAATGTAACTAGCCAATAAAATTGCTATTACCCATAGCTTTATCCTGCATTGCTTTTCAGTGAAGTGTGAAAAAAATAATTTAATTTTTCATATTTGCCTATTTTTAGTCTGCATGTTTGATGGCACTACTGGTCTCTGCACTAGCTAATTTTGTTGTTAYAGTGTGTGTCTCTAAAAACCAAATTTAGTAATACAACAGTCTTGTCAGAAAACAAAACATCTCATATAATTAACAATTATAAATAAAAATTTTGTAACAAAAGAAAAGATACATGAATCCTGAGCATCACAGAACCAAGAACTGAACTTACACATACTCCTGGGCTCCAACAGACAGAATACATTAACATCAATACAGATGTTGTACTGTTAGACAAACTTGAAAAGCTTAAATCTTGCCAAAATTAAGCTAAAAGAAATATTGTACTGCATGTTTTAAGAGAATCTATTCAAAACAACTTTTATGCTACAGGAAGCTTTACCACAAGCAACTTGTAACAGTGGACCAAATCCAGGAAAGCCCCTTAGATTTTTAAACACCACCTCAGTGAAATTACCTGGTTAAGGAAAGCAACCCTTAGGGCATAGCAAGCCTGTTTCTGCACTTCAGGATTACCTGCTCATACCCAGAAGGGACTCATTTTACATACATATGCATCTCCAACTTAAATTGGTCCTAATCCAAACAGAAGGCGTTGCTATTTCAAAGGTCATAACAAAAAGTAAGTGTGCTAAAAGCTCATGTCACCCCAACAATGCTGATTTGGATTAAAAATAGGACGCAGGGTGCTCGCTGCAAAAGAAATTTTCCAGAAGAAAAGAGCTTGCCATGACATAGCACAGACACCCCACCTGAACAGTTCACAAGACTATTGCTCATGAAAGTATGGTGCTAGCAAGTGGTTTGATGCTACCAAAACACTTGGCAGAGGGCTGAAGGCTACAAGCAGGAATCTTCCCCTTCTTCCACAGCTGCCCCTCAGTTCCCAGGGAATCTTAGCCACCTCCTGGCAGGGTGGGAAGAGGGAAGGTGTGTCAGATGTCATCAGGACTGCAAAAGGAAAGCTTTAGAAACCGTCGCCACCCCCTGCACGGGGGCACAGAAACGCATACCCCCGCAGAACTCCCTTCCTCACCCCGTTCTTCTCAAACTCCCCACAGACCTCCATGTGCTGGAAGTGTAGGGTAACTTCCCCTCTTCCCTGCCAACAGTATCCAGGAGCAGAAAAGCAGCATATCAGATATGCAGAAAGGAGGCCCAGCTTCACCTTTTCTTCCTCTTCCCTCTCAGTCCCAGGCCCACTCGAAAGATGATCACTGAATACCAGTCTCAGCACTACAAGCGCACGTGAGCTGGCCTGGGACCAGAGCCAAGGAGGGTAACCCAATACAAGCAGCAGACTAGGACTATAGGCACTACACTGGTTCAGCTCACTTAGTATCGTGTACTTTTAGGATTCTGCCATAACTGTGATTTCAGATTACCTACCTCAAACCTGATGTTTGGTGGCCTTGAATAAATGCAGGTGAATGTGAATGTGCATGAGTCGTCTATTGCTAAAATATTTCATAATCAGACTTTGTTCCTATCTCAGAGAGATTATGCCATTTACACTGGTCAATGAAAGAAAAGCCCACGAAGGAAGAAATAAAATGGTGTTCCCACTCAGCAGTAACATGCATCTCTTCAGCTTGTCTGGATTCTATCCTTGCTGCTATGACAGGTAAGTGATTCATATTAGTCTGCAATACGATAAAGCAAAATCTGATTACTCCTTCAAACATATTAAGGCAGCAGTGGACTACTATATTAGACACCTAGATTCTCTGTTTAGAAAGATCTTGGGAGTCTTTTGAACTTTTTAAAGTATAATTTTAAACAATTCTTCCTATTTTCTACTTTGGAATAAAAGTAAACAAGGGTAACTGACAGTGTAATTCAAACCACAACTGTATTTTACCTCTTAAGTGAAGCAATTTTCCCCCTACTTCAACAATGCTTAATGAAATACACTTCTCTAGTTTCCGGGATTTTTTTTTCCTTCTAAAATGAAACTATCATTCAAAGATCCATTTTCTCAGATGGCAAAGGCAGCATAAACTCCCACTCCTTACACCCACCCTTGCACTTGTTCCCCTGTCAAAGTTCACTGCCTAGTAAGATGAAGTATTAAGTTACATGTTAGGCCATACTTAAATAATATAGGTATAGAGGAGTGTGTGTTTAAGTATAAACACACCTATATAAATAAAAATATGTAAACTAGATTGTATGCCCCAGAAATAGCCATATCCAAAAAACCGAACAAGGCTGTGAACTTCAGCAAAGGCTGACATTCTCAAAACTGCTTTGCCAGAAAAGCACTCACCAACTTACTGTAGTGAACACACAGCTACATGGTTTGCCATACTGCCCGTGTTTGCTATTACGGTGCACCTCGCTGCAAGCAACAGTCTGGAATTCAGCAGAGCAATAAGACCCTCAGAAGAGGGGCCCAAAACACCCTAGGATTTCTCATCAAGGTATTACAGAGAATGAGGGAAGACAAAGTCACCAGAAACAGTAATCCTATCTTATCTCTGTAACACAGAAAAAGATACTCAGAAAGGACTCAATGTATACTGTTGAAGAACTACCCATCACTGAAAGAGAAAAACACAATATAAAGAGTTAGAAGCAAACTATTTGTTGGATCACAATGCTTTGCTGTTACAAATGTAACAGACAATGTATGTTGAACTTATAGAAACTAGGAATAGCTTTCAAGAGATACAAAATAAAGAATTTAGCTCTGTACCAAAAAGTTTTTGACTGTGAAAGACATTTTAACATACGTAATGTTTTCTACATTTCTCTTATGTAGCTTTCAAAAAAGAAAAGTGACAGAATTCTTGGTGACAGTGTTTACTTACATTGAAGGCATTAACTGCATTTTTATCATAATACTTCTTCTTTTCGTACTTATCCCTGATGAAAAATTCCACAGCTCTAGAAGTAGCTAGTTTAAGGAAAATACGCATTCAGATAAATAGCAACATTAACCTAAAAAGCTGACGGGTTATTCAAATTAAAGAATTGCACCAGACTCTTGCTCCATCTCATTTTGTAGTTTTAAAACAACAGAACAAACTGCTCTACACAGAACAATTGCTATTGCAGTGTCCAAAAGGAGCTTCTTTTTACTACAGAGAATTAATTAGTTTAATCTCTTAATGAAACACTATGAGAAAGATATACTAGAATTAACTCAGTGTTCCACAGTTAGGACATTTTCACTTGGCATTTATAAGCTACAGGGCTGTAGTGCTGCAAATACTTGAACAAAGGTACTTGTATATGGCAAATAATTAAAGTACAGTTTACCATCGTAACTTGGGGAAAAATACTTTCTCTCCAGATAAAAGGTGAAATGTATGTACCTGTTCTCCGATTTGCACAAATTGTTTCATGCATCAAAAGCTGATCATAAACAGTTCTCTGAGATCAATAAGTCCTCCATGAGAGTCTCCTGTTACAACAAACACCTCTGTGGAAGGGAAAGAAAACTAACACACTATTGATAAAAAGATACTGAAGCAAAGGTGGAAATAGCAGCAAGCATATTGATGTAGAAGACCAGAACTGACAACTCACTAGCTCAAACACAAAAAGGACAACTAGTTGTTTTCCTCAATTATTCTCTCAGCTTCATAAAGCAGCTCATCCAAAGCAGTGTGAATACTTTAACTTTAGTAAAGCTGATTCTCCGGTATCTGTAGAATAAATTTTAACTAATTTGTTCAGCAATGTGATTATCCATTCAAAAATCGAAATTGCAACTGTGGAAGCTCAGATTCATTGCATCTTAAACTTCCATAGCAATTTTTCCTCAATCGATGGAAAGATACCTTAGCTCCACGTACTATCTCTTAAGATTAACACTGACCTCAGAGCACTCAGTTCCTTCATTCTGTGCATCAAATTATATCGTCAACAATCACATTTAGTTTCAAATTGTATGCAAGTGTCACCTGATGACACTGCTTCATAAAAGTTGCAAAAAACAAAACATTCTTTTCTACCTCTTTCCAAATATATCTACATTCTAAAGGGCATCTTGAGCACTTTGAATGTACAACTATCTTAGTACTAATATTGCATTATTCTTTACACATACCAAAGGACTGCCATTTTGCCAAAAAAAAAAAAAAAAAAAAAAAAAAAAAAAATCGATGTATATTATCAAATTACAGATGAATGGAAGTTGTGCAATATGCAACTCCCACAACTTTTCAAATTTAGCTAAGACTAAACAGGATTCCCTCAGAAAGTTTATTTTCAACTTGCAGTACAAATTACTGCATTATATAATCGCAGTGGGGGGGGGAGGAGACAGAGAAAGGGAATTCAATTTTTTTCCGTGCTTTTGGGCTGTAACTGGATAACTGTATTAAATTATAACTAATTTAGAAGTAAACAGAAAAGATTCAAAACTTGATTGTTATAAAATACCTAAGAACAACCTATCCTTTCTTCAAATAAAAAGTCTTAGTTATTAGTCAAATTAACATTTTCAGATGGCACATTTATTTTGTCAAGTCTTCTAAGTTTTGGTTGCTCATATTTTGGTGTCAGATATTTTAGTTCTTTTGCATAAATATTTCCCTATTTTTGGCAGTTTCCCAGAATGCACACTTGACATTTCAGACAATTAGAAAGTTTTAATTTGAAAATTATTAACACAGAATCATAAGTATTTAAATTTCATAGAGTTTAATTTTTCAGGATGCTATCACACAGGGGTATTAAGTTGTGTATTTTGAAAAATATCCACTTTATTCAAGTTACCCCACTTCAATATGCGTGAATTTTTGGACCACGTCTAAGTTTCTTTAGATCAATAACCTACTGTGCTCTTGTTAACAAAAGAATTTAAAGCAACCTCATCAGATGCCAAAACTGTTTTAAGAAGCGAGTAAAAAGAAGAGACAAAAAAATGATTCAATCTACTCTTGGAAAAAAACACTTTCAAACAGGAAGCTAAAGCTGCCATACAAAAAAACCCATCAAGATGATCCTCAAAGTTAGCTTCTAAGCCAGACCATCCCTGCCAAGTACAAGGGAAGAATAAAAAAATGCCCAGAAAGGTCAGTCTTGTGATTAAGAAGAGAAAAGTGATGGCAGGCCTTTAGCAGGAGGTTTTGGGCAGATCCCACATACACGCTTCTCCTGTGTCTCCATTCTACTACCTAAAAAATAGAAATAAGTATATTATAGTGCTACAGGAAGTTAAACACTAATATAGAAGAACATATACAAAAGTGATCATTACATGCAAGAAGTTTTCATAGTTCATCCAAAAGAATATTCAGAATATTGAGAATATTCATAATCAGAATACTGATGAGACACAATGCTGATTTTGTAGTGACACAAAGGGCAAAGAGGAAAGGCAAAAAAAGCCCATAACCCAACAGTTTGTCACGAATGCCAAGTAGGTAAGTAGCTGCCGAAGTTATGGGGAAATTGAGAAATAAAACAGAAAATGTTGGCATCCTCTCTCCTGGCACTGTATTTTTCATAAAGAAAACACAAGCAACAAAATATATTCAGTTGACCAAGTCCACCACTTCGAAACTGACAACTGTTCAAGAGGCTATATAATTATTTCAAGGTATACAGTGTCAACAAAAGAATTATTTTGAAAGTCTAAAAATGAGACTTTTGGTCTGATCTAACAAGAAAAGCTTAGAGTAAAGCATTATTACTTCTCCTGCAATAGCACCAGTGAATTCAAGTTAGCTGCAGTAAGAACAAAACATACACCTTCAAGATCCACTTTTGAGTAAGTTTTAGTCAAGGTATTTCAGTCTTACGGCTGAAATAAAGTTCTAGAATATTACAGCTGGAATACTATAGTGCTATCTGGTTCCAGTTACTTCTTTCTTACACGTATGTATGTTTAATTTAAAAGCTACTGGAATATGAAAAAAACATATCTGTTTTGCTCAAGTGCATTTTATAATGAGGAGTCTAACCCTTCCAAAAAAAAAAAAAAAATCTTCTGTGCATAGCATATTGAGCATAGTATCTAAGAAACAGAAGAACCAGAATCACTTTTGGATATAGAAGGAGAAAATTCAGATCCAGTTACGATTAAGTCCATTTATCAGCCTCCATAGCCTGTATCATCATCAGGCTAAGAGAGTTGAAGAAAGATTCAGCTCGCTTAACAGTAGGTGTTTAGGATCTCATTATAGTTAAAGAGTTCCAGTAAGATCAGGTAAAGCAAATCCTACCTGTGGAGTAACTTCACTAAATCAGGAGCTAATACAAATCTAAATTAATGCCATTATACATCATCCTAATGATTCAGTACATTCAAAAAAGGTATTTTTTGAGGAAAGCTATTTATTGGCAGTAGACAATTTTTCTGCCAACCCTCCACTTCCAGGTACATAGTAATAACCACAAACCAGCACAAGTGGTGGCCGTCAGGGAGGTTTGGTTTATTTAGATATTCCCATGCTAGTCATCTGTGCTCGCATACTTCGTAGAATGTGTACACTTCAATGCCGAAATATTACAGAATACTTAATTTAGAGGAAGAAATCCATACTTTACTTGAGTAAGATCTAATGGCTTATTTTACTTTGCCATTCAGCTCATTATTTCCTGTTCAAATGCTTCTAACTTCAGCTGGCAGTTACTCAAGATAAAGACAGAATATTCAAGAGCTCTCTAGTATCACTCTAACTTCCTACATACAGGGAATTTATGAAGTCACCTCTTCTGAAAGCAAAAATAAATGGGGCTTGGCAAATCTCATTACAAAGTAGATTTGCTATAACTGAAGTAATTTAAACCTTTTCTGAACCGCTCCCAACTTCCACTGTCATTTCTTATACAACAGTATCAATGAAATAAGTAAGGTGAGTTGCCAAATGTAGCAGTTCCTTGAAACAGTCATAACATCTACACTGCATTAAAAGTCATTTCAATGTGAAAGCTAAAACAAAAAGGATACTGATCTGTTTGAGGTCTTCGGAAGTTCTCTGGTAGATTAGCTTCATAGAGTAGTCTTGCTTTAGTATTTCCCATTTCCTGCATGCACTAAGGAAAAGTGGTAGAAAACAGTTAGTTCATGTCCATCAATACTTTGAATCCTGAAACAGTCAGAATGCTATTGGTGTGCTTAAATGACACGGCAAGTTTTTAACCTGGAGACCTCTCTGCTGCCATATGTCTTGGGAGATGCTCCTRTGGCACAGGAGGGCTGCCTGCCAAGACTTGCTGGGCAAAAGCTAACAACATAGATGCTGCCTACAGTGTAAACTAACCCATCCAGTGAAAGATAAGCTTTCACCTCTCAGTATGGCTCTTCAGACCAGGAGGAAGAGGAGTAAGAAAATTTGTCTGGCAGCAGAAAGAGGCTTCAGACTGAAGCATACCTGGAAAAGTCAGTACTTGGTGCACCAAAAAAAATGTAATCAGGAGTCAGACAGATGTGTGAATGCTACCTTACTGTCCCCTACTGAAAAGGAAAAGGCTTACAACACATTTTCTACAGATACAACAAAGAAGCAGCTTTCAGAGTCCCCGTGGCAAGGTACAATACATCTAAAATGATACAGAAAAGATAGCTAAACCAATTTCTGAAGTGAGTTTTCAGAACTTAAACTCGTTACAGTAGAAATATAAAACATTAAGAACTACTTTGATTGTAAAACATTTAAGTTGGGGCATCATGATAAACTCAAATCCTTTCAAAAGGACTCCTGGCATTCCCTCCAAATTGAAAACATATTTTAAGATATTTTACCTGTATTTGCTCTGGTGTCCATTG
Organism: Phoebastria nigripes; assembly: GCA_035582835.1. NCBI lineage: Eukaryota > Metazoa > Chordata > Aves > Procellariiformes > Diomedeidae > Phoebastria > Phoebastria nigripes. Next base: position 1,418 of record JAYKAV010003090.1, on the reverse strand, counting down.
GTCCAAGTTGACAGACTTGACCCTTGATATATGGACCCCAAGATTTCGATGTATTCCAGCACACCTGATGCAAATAAAAACACCGGTGTTCCAAGAAGCCCATCTTGGACCTAAGGGGAATGGGGAAATAAATTAGCTATTTTCAAAATTCCACATACCGTGAAGATTTTCTTTGGCATAATTCTGTACTGTCAACAGGAATAAACAAGTCTGAATAAAGGCTCACAGCTGTTTCTCTAGGATATCTATTACTTCTAACAATCTCCATTGTTAGCAGTTTTATTTATGACTTTCTACTTCTAAGTGATGTTACATAACAGTTGAGTTAGCCAGATTAAGCTAGGAAGTCATATGCTGTGTCCACCGTCCTCCCCGCCCCCCCCCCAAAAAAAAAAAAACAACCAGAAAAGCTTTAGAAAGTTGGCTTACTAGTAACAACAGTATTTTGCTTACATCTTGAATAATCCTTACAGCTATGCATCAAATGCAAGCATCAGCAGAAATCAGTAGAAGTTGCCCCATTTTCTCCAATTAAAAGCTTCCCAAGACATGCATCTGTACTTAACTTGAAATTAAATGCAGAGCAATCTTATATTAATGCAACAAATCACTTCAATACCTCATAGAGCACAGACTTTACAACAGTAGCATGCAAGCTCCTAGGGAATGATTATACAGAGATTTGCAAAACCAACTGATGAAAAGATCCATGACTAAGAATGGTGGAAAACTGAATACATTCAGTACCCTTGATTCCTAAACTACAGCATGAGTTGCCATTCACAGCCCAACGAATTTTCTCACAGAATCAGGTTGCTTTATGAACCTTACCATTGTTTCTCAGCTGCGCTGGCATGTTGAGACAGACCTGGCCTGAACTCCCACAGTGACACTTGGGATGTTTGATTTGAAGTTACTACACAGTCTCAAATTAAACACATTTATACCATTTTATTCCAGCTCTGTACACCACCACTGTTAAAGGCACTGCTTAAAAGTCCATCTAGTTCTGTGCTCTAAGGAGTTCAGAGATTAAATAACTAACCATCAAAAGCAAGAAGGCACATTGAAGAGTTGGAAAACATTTTGAGCAATTATTTTCCACCTTTGTATGACAGATGCACATCTAGACCACTCATGCAGCTGCAACAGTTTGCATTTCAATACTAATATATTGTATGAACACTTTCCTGGGGCCTAGAAAAGAGTTTTATGCCTCCCTCTCCTGATCTTTAGCTTAGAACTGTGTTGGACTGACCCCAGCCAAACACCCACAGAACTGCTCACTCACTCTCCTCTCCTGCAGGACAGGGAGAAGAGAGAAGGAAGATGAGAAGACTTGCAGACTGAGATAACAACAGTTTTAATAAGTGAAGCAAAAACTGCACACAAGCAAAAGGAAGGAGAAAAAAAAAAAA
>JAYKAV010003089.1:482004-510720 GCA_035582835.1 Phoebastria nigripes | reverse complement strand
AAGCATTGGGATACACATTTAGCAAAAGCCACCTGGTTAGTCAACACTAGGGGATCTGTCACCCGAGCTGGCCTTGCCCAATCAAAACCCTTACATACTGTAGATGGGGATGAAGTCCCTGTAGTGCACATTAAAAATATGCTGGGGAAGACAGTCTGGGTTAGTCCTGCCTCAGGCGAGGGAAAACCCATTCGTGGGATTGCTTTTGCTCAAGGACCTGGGTGCAATTGGTGGGTAATGCGAAAGGATGGGGAAGTCCAATGTGTACCTCAGGGGGATTTAATTTTGGGTGAAAATAGSCAATGAACTGAATTGTATGATGTTAATTGCTATATAATGCTGTATGTCATATCAAAGGTGTTGCAGTAAGAATCACCCAGATTAGTGAAGAAGGAACTCTGATGAAACTGAGCAAAGGACAATGATGAGAAAACCGGACGAGCGCAGCGATAATGGAACCAGAACTGGCTTCAGCATGCAGCAATCCAACACCACACACCATCTCTCCTGCYCTGAAAGACTGCTATGACAGATGGAGCCCAAAAGTCATGGACTAAATGAACTCAATGGACATTTTAGAGGGATGGCCCACAGGCTAAGGGAATGATATCTGTGTATATATGGAAGGGCAGGAAAAATGATGATGATGATTCATTGGAATGTATTGGAAAATGTGAGATGTGGGCATGACGTAGATGGTATAGAATAAGGGGTGGATATTGTCCTGGTTCTGGCTGGGACAGAGTTAACTTTCTTCCCAGCAACTGGGGAGGTGTGTGCTGTGTTTTGGGTTTGGTATAATAGGAGCGTTGATGGCCCATTGATGTTTTGGGTGCTGCTGGGTGGTGCTTGCACCGGGCACTTCTCAGCCTTCCATGCCTTGCCAGGTGCAGAGGAAGCTGGCGGGGGGAGCATAGCTGGAGCAGTTGACCCAGCTGGTCAATGGGATATTCCATACCATGCAACGTCATGCTCAGTAGAAAAACTAAGTGTGTGTGGGGGGTTCTGGGTCCCGGGACGGGCACTCGCATTTCGGGCACACGTCGGTTTGGCGGGTGGTGAGCAGTTGCATTGTGCATCGCCTGCTTTGTATATCCTATTGTTGTTGCTGTTACCACTGTTATTATTACTGTTCTACTTTGTTTTATTTCAATTATTAAACTGTTTTTATCTCAACCCACGAGTTTTCCTGCTTGTGCCCTCCCGATTCTCTCCCCCATCCTACCGGAGTGGGGCGGTGAGTGAGCGGCTGCGTGGTGTTTAGGTGTCGGCCAGGGTTAAACCACAACAGTAATTAATGTCATATTTTGCTTCATGTAGCCTTGTGATCCACAGCATGGAAATGTCCAGGAGGAAGCAGAGTAAGTGGGAAGCTCCATTGCAAGCTCCCAGTCTTTTGCATATTGAAGCTGAAGGGCATCTAGACTTGTGCAAAAATGTAAAGAGGTAGGGGAATGGAATGGGGGAGGCTCATAGCTAGTGCCTCTGGAGTGGGAAAGGACTCAAGCAGCTAGTCTGAGAGGTGCAAAAAAGATGGGAGGTGTATTAGCCAAGATATCCACTGAACTAATGAAAAGCGTAAGGAGAAATGAATCTCAAGCAATAACTTTGAAAGCAGGATTTAGTTCTGAAACATCCATGACAATTTTGCTTAGGTGGCAGAGATCTCTCACCTTTAGGAATTGCCATAATGTCTGTGGCTTTTTACATAGGAATAGCTCACTCTTCAGGGTTTAAAACCTTTGTTGAGTGAGGCCGTGTTTTGCTTCTTCCCCCTTCCCCTCCCTCCCTGCTAAATTAATCTTCTCTTGACAGGCATTGTTATTCTGTCTCAAGTAATCTATGTTTTACTTGTATGTTTCACATGTGTATCTCAGAGGCTTCAGTTCCACAGTTCCAGTCTGAGGACAGCATCATTTTGAACAGCAGGTAGGGTGGAAGGTCACACAATAGTGTCATTTTCCTTGCTGATGAAGCTGCTTCCTGGCTGACATGTGTTGACAGACAGCCATCCTGTTGCACTCAGTCAGAAAGGAACCCATGCAAAACAGACATGTGTGAGAAGTTTAGCCTTTCCACTATTTCAAGGGAAGTAAGAGAGAGGATTTTTTTTTTGCAGTCTTCAGGCATTGGCTTAAATATAAAAGAGCTACATTGCATCTGGTTTAATTTGAAATGTACCCAGAAGTGCCATTTAAAATTCTAAAAACCTTTAAAACCCATGATATATTTTCAATTTTTTTCTTATTTATTGTACGCATTTTAGTGCTACTGAAATAAGTCTTCTAAAAAGGCATTCAGAAGAGCGTGTAGCACAAACACACAAGCCTAACTGCACCACTTATAGAATGAACAAATCCTGCCACTGCTAGGAAGAAATCACTTTTTACGTGCTTGTCTAGCTGCTGTAATGTTAAAAGATTAAAAAATTTGAGCTCCATTTTGTCATATACCCATGTCATACACATTTGGCCCTTTTAGCTGTTGTCCACTGATTGTTGTTCACTGATTTCTAGGACTTCCAGACTTTGGCTGCTGGGCCTCGCATGAAGGCTTCAGCAATGTACTACTCCTAAAAAAAGTGAAGCTGCTCTTCCTCAGCTCCTAGAGATTGCTGTGCTGCCTTCTTTCGCTCACCTGTGGTCCAGAGCTGCTACTGCCTAACGCGTCCTGTGGCCTTCCCTTTGCCTCAGTTTCCCAATGACTGTTGTTCTCTCTCCATCAAATTTATCAAGTCTTACAGGTTTTTCCACAGTAAATTGATTTTGAATGCTGTGGGTCTATGTGCCTAAGTACCACAATATATTTCAGTTTCAGTTTCAGGTAAGCACTGTTTAGAGAACTCCATTTACACCTCTTTTCTTTTGGAAATTTTCATTTTATGGGTAAAACTTCTGAGTAAATGTGATGCTTCCTGATCCACAGCATAGATGGCATTTTAATTTTCATTGCTGCAGCAGTGGTTGAATTCCTGCAGTTGAGGTTTTACATGTGATACAAGGGCAAATTATAACAATTTACACTGGAAACTCAAAAAAGACCATCTACTCAGAGTTTGTTAAGACTACTTCATTTGCATTCCTTTTTTTAGTACTGAAAGTAAATGGGTTTGGGAAACTTTGCCCACAAATGCTTATATAAAGTCATAATGAAATTGAAGTCGACATACCATATGCTTCTCATTAAAAACAATCTTAATTTTTAAGTAATTGGAGATTGAGTATGAAAGATGATTCCTGGACTTGTTTGTCCCATTGCTCATTAAGAGTTCATGGACCCAGTGTTGACTGCTGAGTACCATGGATGAAATACATCAGAGTCCTACACTCTCAAGAATGTAGCAATTATACCCAAAGTACCAACCTCTGCCCTGATACATCACCACACCTCAGTAACCCTGTTGTGACTGTCCACTACACGTATTTGCCTGTGGCAGTCCATGCCACACACAAGAGGATGCACCCTTCTTTCACTCAAATTAGCTGGTTAACCAAAGGGGAAGCTCCTGCGGGGGAACTGATGGAAGGCAGCTTGGCACCTTGGTGACTCACTTGTGTCCTCAAAGGCAGCCCATATGGCTCTGAGGACAAATTACTGTGCGGGCTACATTCAGTACATGGGGATATATTGCCTCTTCTATCTGAAAACATTTATCAGTTTCATGACCTCATTTTGAGAAACTCTGTCTTGGTCTGTGAGGCAGATCAACAATTGAGAAACAAAATCGAGAGACAATAAAAGCACAAGACAAGAAAATCAAGAGACCAAAAAAGTCTATGCGAACCCCAAGAGGTCCAGAGCTATAATGAGCTAAACAAAGATGAGAAAAAAAGATAGTTTTATCTAAAGCTACTGTCGTGGTTTAACCCTGACCAGCACCTAAACACCACGCAGCCGCTCGCTCACCACCCCACTCCGGTAGGATGGGGGAGAGAATCGGGAGGGCACAAGCAGGAAAACTCACGGGTTGAGATAAAAAGAGTTTAATAATTGAAATAAAACAAAGTAAAACAGTAATAATAACAGTGATAACAACAACAACAATAGAATACACAAAGCAGGCGATGCACAATGCAACTGCTCACCACCTGCCGAACCAACGCGTAGCCCGATATGCAAGAGCCCGTCCCGGGACCCAGAACCCCCCACACTTAGTTTTATTACTGAGCATGACACTGCATGGTATGGAATACCCCATTGGCCAGCTGGGTCAACTGCCCCAGCTATGCTCCCCCCACCAGCTTCCCCTGCACCTGGCAAGGCATGGGAGGCCAAAAAGTGCCCGGTGCAAGCACCACCCAGCAACACCCAAAACATCAATGGGCCATCAACTCTCCTATTATACCAAACCCAAAACACAGCACACCGACCCAGCTACTGGGAAGAAAGTTAACTCTGTCCCAGCCGGAACCAGGAGAGGTACAGAATCCCAGCTTTACTGGGGAGGTGACAAGCCACTGTCCTCTAATCTTTATTTCCATGAACCATTCATGCATTGTAGTGCAAAGCAGCTCTAATGAAATACTAATTTGGTTGTACAAACACAGGTGTCTAGAACCACTAGAAGTTACCAAGGGCATCTGAGTCTTTTTCATGGGGCTCACAGATAAGGCAGAAGATGTATGGGAGACCCAAGTGCAAGATCTTGCACCTGGGTCGAGGCAACGCCCAGTATCAATACAGACTGGGAGATGAAGGGATTGAGAGCAGCCCTGCCAAGAAGGACTTGGGGGTACTGGTGGATGAAAAGCTGGACATGAGCCAGCAACRTGCACTCGCAGCCCAGAACGCCAACCGTATCCTGGGCTGCGTCAAAAGAAGCGTGGCCAGCAGGTCGAGGGAGGTGATTCTGCTCCTCTACTCTGCTGTGGTGAGACCCCACCTGGAGTACTGTGTCTAGCTCTGGAACCCTCAGCACAAGAAGCACATAGACCTGTTGGAGCGGGTCCAGAGGAGGGCCACAAAAATAATCAGGGGGATGGAACACCTCTCCTACGAGGAAAGGCTGAGAGAGTTGGGGTTGTTCAGCCTGGAGAAGAGAAGGCTCCAGGGAAACCTTATTGCAGTCTTTCAATACTTAAAGGGGCCTTATAAGAAAGATGGGGACAGACTTTTTAGTAGGGCCTGTTGTGACAGGACAAGGGGGAATGGTTTTAAACTAAAAGAGGGTAGATTTAGACTAGATATAAGGAAGAAATCTTTTACGCTGAGGGTGGTGAGGCACTGGAACAGGTTTCCCAGAGAGGTGGTAGATGCTCTATCCCTGGAAACATTCAAGCTCAGGTTGGATAGGCCTCTGAGCAACCTGATCTAGTTGAARATGCTCACTGCAGGGACTAGATGACCTTTAAAGGTCCCTTCCAATCCAAACTATTCTATGATTTTATGATTCTATGATTTGCACGCTTCTAGAGAGGCAGACAGAGGCTAGGCAGTATACCCTGAAGATCCTAAAAAGCTATTACGTGCAATGAATACAACTCCTTGGATTAATACAGCTGGCAGATCTGATATAAGACCCAGAGGTGATACAGGACCTCAACCTCTGATTTTTTAGAGGGGTGGCTGGAGGCCAGATGAGTTATCCGAGGACATCTCAAATGCACTAGGCTTGTGTGTTCAATTGAACTGAGCCCAACATCTCCTCTGATGCTCCCATCATGGGAGCTTTGACACACAGCTTACATATCTACTGGAATACATTTCTATGGAAATGCAGGTGTCAGCCTTAAACTGAATCCCAACCTAAATGATGGAACTGGGCTTGGACAAGATGACCACCAGAGGTCCTTTCCAACCTCAACCGTTCTGTGAATCCAGCTGCTCAACATCACTATTTGTTTGCTCTCACTCCAAAGAAGTAGATGTAGACAATTCTCAGGAACGTTGTGAGGACAGGGGAAATTTTCAACCCATGTAAATAGAATGGTATGATTTTGTGGATGAATCAGTTTTTTTACTGCAAGTCACTCAATAAAAATACCTATAAGCTCCATGGTCAAGTCAAGATTTATTGTTTATATGTACTGCAGATTGTAGCTGTAATGAACATTACATGATTAGGAAGCGTAAGAAAGACAGTGAATTATACTTTTCATTGAAGTGGATGCCCATGCTTTTGAACCATTTAAATGAGACATAAAGGCATTTGGATGTGCTGTTTGACATTTTAATCAACTGCTATGCATACTAAGTTTTAACTGTTTCCTTTCTTGTGCCAGTCAAAACAGCATTTCTGAAAGACTCCTCTAGGATTGTCAAGATCATGCTACTTCCTTTTTCTTACATTTTAATCAAGCTCTTACAGTCCGCAAGGATCGTATTCACAGACTCTGCTGGAACGGGGCTTGTCCAAATGTCTGTGGTGATTTGGCTGGTTTCTATTTCATTTCCACTACAAATTCCCAAAGCTGTTTTGAATTCTCTCACCACCAGCATTGTTTTGATGGTTTCCACTGCAATCACTAGAGCTGCTCCAGAGTTTTACTGGTATAAAAAGTCAGTGGATGCTAATTTGGAAGGGATGCAAAGGTAAGGAATACGAGGTAGGCTCAGGCATACTTCTTTATCACTAAAATCCCCACTCACAAAACAATACAAAACCAAAAAAAGCCATTCTTTTTCCTCCATGCCACCTCTTTTCATCTTATTGGGAACAAGATGAGTACTAACTAGGCGCCTTTTCCCATGAAAAGTCCTCCCATGCCAGCAATTTTTTTACAACACAGCTCCCTAAGAGAACACAGCTCCTGAGCCATCATGTCTAGTCACTGGCTTTCAGAAACATCAAATTATATAAATTGATTAAATGCTAACGGCAGAAGGCAGTATGAATACAGTGTGCAATGCTGATACACAGACTGCAGGATCCATGGTGTTTAGTTGTTTAGTAAGTAAGCTACAACAACACATTCAACTGCATTGTTGATAGATCAATTGTACTATACTAGATAAAGTGTCTATGTTATAAGGATACAAATCACACTAGACAAAATAATGGGCAGACTAGCCCCTGAAATGACCATAATATATTCTGTATGCTGGAGAGGGAGTACTGCTTAGTGGCAACCGATTTATAAAGTATAGGTAAAATGGAGAGGTTCTTTATTTTCAGTTTGAGAGCAGATTTAATTCAAGAGCAAAACAGCAAGGCTGACTGAACATGAAGTGGAATAATAGTTTAAACTGAAGAAACAAACCCACTACAGTTTCCAGAGTTCAAACTTTTTTAGGTTTTAAACAAGCCATTTTTTCCTTAGACCTTCTCTGAAAACTAACCCACAAGCAGCTCAGGGTTTCCAGCAATCTCTCTAGCAGACAGACAACCCTTCTATTAATTATTCCTCTCTTCCTTGGTCTCTGTAACCCTTCAAATCTGAAGAAGGTCTTATTTTACTGGGAATCATTTTGGCCTCTGTGTGGTATCTCCTTGTATGTGAATGCAGCTTGCAGATGTGAGTGCTCTCCCACTCACACTAGGTAGAGTTAACTAGGAGTAACTTCACTGGAACCTGTAACTTCACTAAAATCCCATTAGCAGAAAACTGGTTTAAGAATTGAACGAGGCTCTATCTATAAAATTTGAAAACCTAGGCTTCAGCAATGAAGCCTGGAATTTTGCTGTCATGGTCCAGTCATGGGTTGCTGTAAGCACTGTATTTATCTGTAGCAGTCACACCGTAGGAATGGGGGCTTTCCCCAGCTAATGTGCAGAGTCAAGGATACTGTGGGAGACGGTTTATCTGCTGCAAAACTCTGATTTATTGGTGAAATTCCTCATGCACCAGGGTTGCACTTGGCAGCACATGTGGAATAAGAAAAACTTTTTGCCTAAAGGCATGTTGGCAAATCTAGAACTGCTTTCCCTTTTGCTCTCTGGTAGAGATGATCCTAACAAGTTCTTTGCTATTGTGGAGTCCTACAACAAAAACAAGTCCTACAATTGCTTCCTGTGATACATGACTGTGACTCTGGCTTTTGGTGTTTAACTGCGGGCCTTTAGACTGTTATGAAGTGCCGGGAAGTTCTGTAGTCTGTGACGCACAGAAGCATGTGTATTGTTTGTCCAGATCAAAGTGTCTCTTCCATCATTGCTTCCAGTCACAGGATATGGAGCCTATTGAACAATATCAATTCGTTCAGTTTTATACACTGTTAGCAATCAGCTTATATAACCCTATGCCCTGCAGCCCAGCCTGAAATGGGAAAATCTGGTGGCCCTGATCTTGCAGTCAAGCTTTAACAGCTGTGATCCTTCACATTCTTTAGCACATGCCTGAAAGGCAAGTCCTGCTTCCACTGAAGAGTTAGCATATTATTCCAACAGCAGCACACTCCTGCATAAAAAAACCTGACAAAACCATTCATCAAAGTTTACAAGAGAAACAGATTGTACCTGTGTGAGTGCAGCCTCCCTGTGCTAAATTATGAAAATTAGTCAAGTCATTTCTCCCCAGTAATAAGGGGAGGTACAACTCTTACCCAAAATAACCTTCACAGCTGTATTAATCTTTCCTAAAGCTGAACGGTGAGTAACTCCCATTGCTACAACCAGACACTGCCACAAATGGCCAAGCGCAACCTCTGTCTATAATCTGACCAGGTCCTTCTTTGGGACTGATGCTGTCTGATGGTCTCTTTTGGCCTCACCCTCCAAGCCAGTCACTCCACCTAGATATGTCTGCTTCTACCTATGCTATGAGCAGAAGGGAACATTCTCCTTCCACGATGAGGAAGAGGAAAATTGAGAAGAGATTTCAAGGCAAAGAAATTGCAAGGATCCCTTGAAGAAAATGTTCAAATGTGACTTTCCCAGTTTGTGGTTGTCGTGGTTTAACCCTGGCAGCACCTAAACACCACGCAGCCGCTCGCTTACCCCCCCGCTCCGGTGGGATGGGGGAGAGAATCGGGAGGGCACAAGTAGGAAAACTCGTGGGTTGAGATAAAAACAGTTTAATAATTGAAATAAAACAAAGTAGAACAGTAATAATAACAGTGGTAACAGCAACAACAATAGGATATACAAAGCAGGCGATGCACAATGCAACTGCTCACCACCCACCGAACCGACGTGTTGCCAAGCTGACGCATTGCCGAACCGACGCGTGCCCAAAAAAAACGCACGAGCCCGTCTCGGAACCCAGAGCCCCCCCACACACTTAGTTTTTCTACTGAGCATGACGTTGCATGGTACGGAATACCCCATTGGCCAGCTGGGTCAACCGCCCCGGCTATGCTCCCCCCGCCAGCTTCCCATGCACCTGGCAGGGCATGGGAGGCCGAAAAGTGCCCGGTGCAAGCACCACCCAGCAACACCCAAAACATTAATGGGCCATCAATGCTCCTATTATACCAAACCCAAAACACAGCACACCCCCCCCCAGCTACTGGGAAGAAAGTTAACTCTGTCCCAGCCGGAACCAGGACAGTGGTGTATTTCAGAAGGCCATAAAGAATTATACCACCTTAAGGCTCGTAACAGATCACATACCATTTCAGAGGCTGTGTATCATGACATTACACTCTCATTGCCTGATCATAGTGTATTAGTCACTGTAAACTCAGCAATTTTGCTGATGGATCTTTTCAATAGCTGACTTCTTTTTCTTGTTACAAAGCTTTTAGTTTAAATACATTACTTTGACCTCCTGGTAAAAACACTACCCTGGCAATCACCTCTGATGCATGTCATAGGAGCATACCCCCTCAGAAATCTGATCTGTGCAGTACGCACTGGTTGCAGAGAAAGTTTCAGAAAGGCCTGAAAACTTCACAAGCCTCTATTGAAACAATCTTCTTTGGCCCAGTGTCCTATGTCCAGACCTGCAAGCATGATAGCTAAGTTGACAATATACGACCTGACTGACCTATAATGGCCATCAAAGACATCAGAAGTGGGAGGACTGATCTCAGGAAAAATGGGCTGGCCAGGCCGCAGAAGCTATCACAATGAGGTATGGTAATTTTGTGGCTGGGAAACCTAAGCTGCTTCTCTTGGTCATTGAAGGCTTTGCTATCTGGGACCACTGGCAGGCTTCTGGAGACTCATTCCTCTAGCCTTCATGAGATCATTCTGTGCAAATATTTATTCACACTTAGAGTCTATGAGAGCAGATACAGTTTGAACCRTTAATTAGCACCCATGTCATTGTGGTAGGCTCAACCCTGGCCCAGTCCCAGGCTGTGCAAATGGATGATTGGCTCCTTCCTCAACAGCCAGCTCCTGTTGACCCTCCTTTGGCTCCCTTACCCATATTTGCAGGGGAGACAAGTGAAGGATGTACCAGTTCTATCAGCATTGATGACAAACTCTCTATTCATATCTGGATCATCCAACACTGCCTCTTTCACAATCAAGGTTTAGTGCTATTGCTGCCCAGTAAACTGGCTGGCCTTTTAGCAAAGGAGATACCTGCACATTTTTCACAAGCCACCAGAATACAATTGACCTCTCAAAAATAAGACAAAAACTCCAAAAGCCAACATCAGTTGCAGAACATGACTGGTGAATAGGTTCATCTGAGCTATAAGGTCTTGTGTTCACTTGGATTTCACAGTATAGCATCACCCCCAATAATCTGTATTGCCAAAACTTAGTTGACCAGATGCTCTAAACAATTATGTATCCCATTGGATTTGGGTTTCATCCCATTAATATGCAGACTATAAAACTACAACTGTAGAAGACTAAAATACGAAAAACAAAGTGGGTYTGTCTTCAAGTAGAAGCATCAGCATTATACTTCAGAGATCCCAGCAAATAACAAATTCTCCAGAAAGAGAATATCCTTAACCAGGATGGCTTCTCTAATTATCATAGAATCATGAAATCATTAAGGTTGGAAAAGACCTCTAAGATCATCGAGTCCAACCATCAACCCAACACCACCATGCCCACTAAACCATGTCCCTAAGCGCCTCATCTACACGTCTTTTAAATACTTCCAGGGACAGTGACTCAACCACTTCCCTGGGCAGCCTGGTCCAATGTTTAAACACTCTTTCAGTAAAGAAATTTTTCCTAATGACCAATCTAAACTTCCCCTGGTGCAACTTGAGGCCATTTCCTCTCGTCCTATCGCTAGTTACTTGGCAGAAGAGACCAACACCCACCTCACTGCAACCTCCTTTCAGGTAGTTGTAGAGCGCAATAAGGTCTCCCCTCAGCCTCTTCTTCTCCAGGCTAAACAGTCCCAGTTCCCTCAGTTGCTCCTCACAAGACTTGTTCTCCAGACCCTTCACCAGCTTCGTTGCCCTTCTCTGGACACGCTCCAGCACCTCAATGTCCTTCTTGTAGTGAGRGGCCCAAAACTGAACACAGTATTAGAGGTGCTGCCTCACCAGTGCCGAGTACAGGGGCACGATCACTTCCCTACTCCTGCTGATACAGGCCAGGATGCTGTTGGCCTTCTTGGCCACCTGGGCACATTGTCGGCTCATGTTCATAATTCTTCCTGGCTTCTTATGGGATGATGTTTCTGAATGYCTCCTTTAGCTTCAGTTTCCAGGCAGAACTCACTAGTTGGGTATGTCTGTCTTGGATAGCAACCAGGGTTCATGGGTCAGTAGGAGGGCGTCTCCTACTCATATGAGGTCTTCAGGGTCCCATCTCAATCCTGTTGAATATTAGAACTTAAGTAATGAGTTACTGGCAATATAATATCACAAAATCACATGGTTTCACATGAAACAAGATTAAATGAGCTAAGAAAGGAGATACATATTGTAAAAATTAATCAGTTAAGTGCACACATTCTGCATAAACACGGTGTCATTATTAGGCTGTATTTCACAGAGCAGATATAATAATCAAGAGGTGGTGGATAAATACCACAATGCTGTGCATATAACGTACCAGTAAGTAATGAGCTTTAGTTGTAGTAATGTCTTCAGTGCAGTCATCTGTCATCCGTAACCACTAGGACTTGCTGCTTGCACTGAAAGATAAAGGTCAGAATAGACTTTAAAAATATTCCACTAAAAATAGAATCTATTGATTTGACATGGTTTAAAATAGCATTATCACTGACAGTGGCTCTTCATCGTCAGGGTCGATTTTTGTTCATGGTTTATTTGACATCTTTTTGGGTCAATTTCCTATTGGTTGAGATATTCTAAATGGGTTATGATCATTTGAAAACCTGATGCATCAGTTATGTGATTTCATAATAAGCATTTCATTAACCTCCCATTATTTGGAAGGTTATCTCTGGATCAGTTTGGTGCATTTAAAAGAGGAGAASACCATCAGCAGTAAAATTGAAGGCATGTCTCCATAGAAATGATACAGCAGAGAAAACAGCACTACCTATAAAGCTTGTAGTAAATGTAACTCCTACACTTTTATCTGTGTGTAAAATAAATGACAGGTTATGTCAGATAAATACTAATTAATCTCAAATAATTAATGGTTAAGGTACACAAAACCACTTGCGTTCCTTTGTTTTTTCCCCAGCACAAATCAGCTATAAACCTGGCTAACTTGTCATTTACACTGGGTTTATGAGTGCTTGCATGAGTGGAGTGGCATGAAACAGATGGGCTGTATTGATGAATGTTCACTGAAAGCTTTGCAGAGGTTTATTCTTTTCACTTACACCAAGATTTCTTCATTAATTTAACTCTACTAACTTTAGTAGAATTACTCCTTATTAACATAAATTGAGAAGAGAATTGAGTGTCTGACAGGGAGAGGGATGACTATGAGGAATGGATGGGCTTGGACACACATCTGACTACTTGGCTACTCCAATGAAGGGAAGGAGGAAAGGAGGAGAGAAGTAAAAAGCAGAGAAGCAGAAGTAGAGCTAGGAAATGGATTGGCCTGAACAGGTGCTCAGATCTGGGGCCTTCAGTAATGCCCACTACTTATGAGTTAATTACAACACTAATCATCCTACAAACCCTCATTGTCATACCACCTGCTAACACAGTTTCCTTGCTAACAACAAACTAGCTAGTCACTGAACTGTGGCTATCTGTGGGATTTTTCCAACGGTTATCGTTTCCACAGTAGATGCCAACTGCTGAATATGCCTCTGGTGTTGACCCATAATCTTGGCATCTTTTATTGGATGACCTGTGCTGGATCCCTCTCTCAGCACAGCCCTTTGTGATCAGAAGTGTAGAGCAGACTGAACTAAGTCACTTTTGCTTTTAACCTCTGTAGACTGCTACAAACACAGTTGTCACAGTGGCTCCAAAGGGCAGACAATTTTTCTGACAACACAGTGCAAAACAACCCCTGAAAGGTTAGTGATGCACCAAGAATCCTGAGATATGTTTCCAGAAATCAGAGCTCCTGACACCAGAAACTTTGCACTGCAATTTACCTCATGTGAGATTAAGACTTTTTGGTACKCTATTTATACTGCTTTCTCTTGGAGGCAGAATGATTACATGAAACTGGGAGCCACGAAAACCTCATTTCCAATAATCCCAGCTCTCTGAGAAGTGTTATCCCCACTTCAAATATCCCACCTACAAAATGCAGACAACAGTAATTACTGCCCCATCTTGTGTGGACATGTGAGCTATGAGGCTTTGCTATATAATATTCCAAACATACAAACCTATATAGCTATATACAATAAAAATAAGGCATTCAAAACTGAATGGAGAGAAAGCACTATATTACTATCATCAGATTTAAATGCTGTTGTTAAAGTTYCCCATTGTGGAGATTGCTTAAAAATAGTGGAAGAATCCAGGTTTAACTTAAAGAAGTTAATGTAGAAAAGTCCATTTTTATCAGTTAGCCTCTTTAAATACAGTGACTTTTGTTTTTTTCTTATTAAACTCATGCATGTAAGTGATTTGTATGCACACTATGATCTTCCGCTTTACTACATGGTAGTTAAAACCTGTTAATTCAGTTCTAGTACAACCAAGACTACAGTCCATACAAAGTTTTTACTGTCTTCTGTGGGCCAAGAAAGTCTTGCAGTCTGCTTTGAGGCTTATAGTGGGAGTCTTGCAAATTTTTTTTTTTCTTTCTTTTTTTTTTTTAACAACCTATATCCTAGGGAAGAATGACCTTGTGAGAACAGAAGTATTGTGGAAATCTGGGAACATGACTCAAGTGAATCCTGGTGGCTCAAAAATGGAAGATAAAGAAAACATACTTTAGATATCTTTTCTTTACAGAATCCCATAAGGTAACAAGAATAGCAGCTATACAGTGCTGGAAGCTTTCTCCTGTTCTGTGAGCCTTCCCCATCATGTTGACCAGACAGATCTGTCATCTGACATCCCAGGTCACTAGAGGAACGGTAGCCCTGCATGTGCAGAAAGATGACACACACATCAAGTGGTTGATACCTTTGATAGTTGAAACTTTATAGGTCCCAGCTGGAGTCTCATCACTATGGCTACATCTAAACTAGTGGACCTGAATGCACGTCCAGGCTTCTTGATCCAAGCATGTTCCTTCTCACATTTGAACCACAATGACATAAGAATCCCTCCGGGCTTTGGTTTCTTCAGAAGAAACCTGGGTATCCAAGTCAGAAGGAAGCCATAACATGTTTCCAAAACATCCCCCACCTGACAATCAGATGACCCTGGKATTACTGACTGCACTCACCCCTTAGCGTATGTGAAGATTAATCAGCATTTTCTTTTTTCTTTTTACTCTGMTAGCTCATGCAGAGGCCAGGTATTTTGACCTCCTTTTGAGCAGGAGATCTGTCATTAATTGAGCTGGCAGCACTACCTCCCCTTACCCCTCTCTCTTTATCACAGACCTTAGAAAATTTGCTATTGTTT
The DNA here is from genome assembly GCA_035582835.1 of Phoebastria nigripes. Taxonomy (NCBI): domain Eukaryota; kingdom Metazoa; phylum Chordata; class Aves; order Procellariiformes; family Diomedeidae; genus Phoebastria; species Phoebastria nigripes. Next base: position 495,954 of record JAYKAV010003089.1, on the reverse strand, counting down.
TGAAAAGAAAAGGTGGACACTTCAGAACATATAGCAATGTCCTATTACAAGCAGACATGAAAACCAAACCTGAGGATTAAAAATCTTTTTAGCAAAAAGAAGGAGCAAATAGTTATCATAATGACAGTCTTCATAACCATTCCTTTTGTGATACTCAGATTCTGAGGCCTGAGTAATTTTTCTGCCTTATAATTTTGAGATGATTAAAACTTCAGCACTGCAGCTGTTTTCCTCAAGAAAATCTGTGGCTGCAGAATTATAATACATATGGTAATGGTACATTAGTGTAGTATTGTTCACATCACTATAGTTAAACTTGGGTCAGCACTTCCTTTTTAGACTCCTACAAGTTAGGGTTTGTCCATGCACATTTCCTTTTAGCTGTCTTGGAACATGATGCCTCAGCCTTACAGCTATATTTACTTTTTTTTTCCCTCTTTGAAAAAGCTCTGCTCAAAAGCTCTTAATCTTGTGGCTAATGTCTAAGTGTTACTGTCTCTTATTTCATAATGTGCGGCATGTTTAATTGGCACTGAAATCCTTTCCTCGTTTGTAGCATTTGAGCCAATATATTACTGGAAATAAAATCGTTGTGTAAGGATTTCTTCACTTAAATAACTCTTCATTGGCTTAGCTGCCCCTACAAATGTACCTTGTTAATACTCAAAGTGCTGTTGGAAGGTGAGGCACTCTGGTCTTCCTCTTAATCATCTATATTCTATTTAGCAGCCTTCAAATCTAAACCCTTTGAACAGGGGAAATGCAAATATTCAGTTATTGAATCCTTTCATTCAAATTTATCCACTGGAGTCTGTCTTACTTCATGAGATTTCTGAAATTCCAGATAGTGGAAGCATGAGATAGTGTTTATAAAAATCCTYTTCTTCAAACACTTCCAGCTTAATTTAGTAAAATCAGAGTCCCATTTCTTTAAATAGCACACCCCAGTTTCATACCTTTCTACTTTTGAACTCACTGACTTGTTTTTCTATCATAAACAGCAATTGACACTTTCCTTATCTCAGGAATCAGCAAGGGGAGCCAGAGAAGGATGACCAGTGCATGATGGAAAGGAGAAAATGTGGCCTTCACAAGCCATGGTCTATTTGGGCCCCATAGTCATCATCTATGCTTCCTCCTCAGTAGCAAATTTCTGTTCTTCTCTATTCGTCACTCCTAGCTGGAACAACTTTAAGAACAAGGTTCAGAAATGCGCTGTATCCTAATGACCCCAAAGTACGCCCTATGGCTGGAGCTAATAGAGAAGAACCTTGGAGCTGGCATGCGAAAACTCTTCTGTAATGGTTTTCTCTGAGAACTGCAATTAATTTGACCCGCTTCTTTGACTTTGGGTAACTTCAGTCTAGTTAGAAAAAAAGAAGCTGTAGAACAGCTATCTGTCCTCATCTTTTTGCTCTAGTGCCTAGACTGTATTCCCTCCTTTTTTCCTTCAAGTTGCAGAACTGGAAGGGCTTTTCTAAATGCCCAAGATGGCAAGTATGGTGACTCATATGGTCAGTTTACAGTAACAAATTAACTCCTAGTTTGTATTAATTTATGTCTTCCTTTGGGCAGTCTGCCTTTCCGGACTATGAGCCTCCTCTTCTTACCTTTACTTGTGCCAGGTAGTTACAAAATCACTCCAAAATTCCCCAGCCACATAAATGTTGTACATAGAGTAGTACAGGGAGATCCATTTCTACCTGTTAAAAGCACTGCATACATACCACAGTCACATAGAGGGATTTGGATTTCTGTGTTTTTGATGAAATGCCTTGTTTTAAAATCCCATTTTACCTAATGTGGAAAGACACTTTACTCTCAGATGTTTTAGCATATCTTTTTTTCTAGTTAAAATGAACTTGAGTTCTCTCTCCTGCCCTGTCCCCTAAGACTAATGACTAAATTGGTGGTGTTTCCACTTTGCAGTCTGCAGTCACTCTTCAGAAGAAATCCCATTGTTCCTAAGGCCTGGCTGCATCTGATAATTGGTGTAGCTAATACATAAATGGTGAAAGCAAGCAGTGCAGGCAGTGCAATAGCTGCAGAGCAGCAGCGTTGGGAGAACTTGTCAAACTAAACTACTTGCTGTGCAAGCATTCTTTGATGCTTTATTTTTCTGAGGGAAGGAACCCTGTTTTTTTTACCAACTTCAGAGGCTTCCCATCATGTTTATACTTCCTCTGACAGGCATCTGGATGCAGCTTCTACCAGCATACTCTGGGTATTGGCTGTGGAATTTCTTGAGTATAGCTTTAATCGCCTCCGCTGTCAAAAGTGTTATGGATAAATATATTGCTTTTGGTTCAAGCAGAGCTCCATCACAGTCCATGTAAGACAGAAAAACTCTCTCTGTGTGTGTGTGTGACTGTGTGTAATCCATAACATTTCCTACTGCCCCTTATGCACTCTTTTTCTCACATCCTTTTCAACTTGCTCAGACCTCTTTTTCCAAGCCTGACATCTGCAAAGTCACTAATGTAGTTGAAAAATAGATATATTATATATTGTAAGATTGAATTCTACATGGTATGTAGTAGGATTTTCTTTGTACTTAATAGAAGGGTTTAATTTTACACCCACACTGCACAGTTGTAAAGACTACAGCAAGTCCAAGGCAGAGGCTTTCAGTATCTATACTTCCATCCCTTTATCTTGACCATTAAATTGTCAAACAACATGTCTGTCTTCACATGAATTACTGTGATCTGCTGCCTGGCGTCCCCCACCCAGTTCTTCTCACTGCCTTTCTTGCCTCCTACTTTTGAGTTGGGGATGCTTGTCCTGTACAACTTCGCCTACAAGGGTTTATATCTACTAGGACTTGGTGTGGCCTCCATAACAAAATCCATGGTCTGAATTACACAGGTCTACAATGGGTGGGAAGAGACAACTGATACGTTGAGTGAGAGCTATGTACAAGGACAAGAGTCAATGGAAAAACCAAGCCTTTGTCTCAAGTTCTGCCTTACTTCAGGGCTTAGATTCCTTACTCAGCAGGGAAGCATGTACTCCYGCTCGGCACTTGGAGCTCCCAACCCTCTCCTGGAGCGAGGTTTCTAAGTTGCTTTTCTGCAAACAAAGTCTATGTCATTCTTTCCTTCAAGAACATGACTGGAACTGGTATTACCCTCATTCAGATATAACACCTAGTTGGAGACATTCTGCATTAAATAGTTCAGTTGACCATATTTTCCACATAGATTAAATAGTCATTTGACCAGATGTATAAACAAATCTTGAAAAACAGATCAGCTCCCTGCTTCCTATGCATAGGTGAATCCTTTGAGTACCAGGACACACAACAATATTCACACTCTGCTCCTCTCTACCTGCCAATTACTTTTGTTCTTTTGAGCACAGGAGAAGAGATTCAACAGAAAGCTCAAAGGAGGCCCTACCCTCAGGCCTTAGARCTAATGGTTAGAGCAGCCTCTGGACGCTGATCTGGAATGCGGAGTGACCGACTCCTTAGTCCAGAGATTCTCATCTCCTTCTTGGCTGAGCATTTTATGAGGAAATGCTTTATGTTCTTGCCTTTGCTGGGGCCAGTTTGAAACAAATAAGAACCTCCAGCCTTGGCTTTCTCTCTCATTTGTGTATACATATCTCTTTCGATGTAATGTTTTACACATGGAGCTGTGTTAACAGTAAAGCCTTCTAAACAGAGCATTCTGCCCAGTGCTCATCTCCTGAAAACAGGTTTATCTGGGATTTATGTTCACAACTGCTGTGCAGTACATCCATAGGCATTCCCTCCTACTGCTGAGAAAAGCTACACGTAGCACACAAGCTGCAGACACAGATGTGCCGAGCACCTGACCTGTGCATGCTTAGCAGATGCATCCTGGCTTTCCAACCATATATGAGGAAGACAGCTATTCTGAGTGTGAAATAGCATCCCAGCTGACAGTTACCAGACGTCCAGAACTTGAGGATATATGAAAAATCTTCAAAATCCATCTTGAAAAATTTCGATCAAAAAAAGGACTTTTCTGAAAAAACCTACAGGTAAAATAGCACTGCCAAACTGCAAAAATATGTCTCACTCAAATCTTTGTTACTCAGGATAATTAATACAGGTCTAAGAGCCCAGAGAACAGCAATATTCAGAAAATCCACAATATGTCCAAAAGCACCAGAGAGCAGAGAGGCCATCTTCTATTTAATATTTAGATTTTCGTCGAAAAATCTAACCACAAACATGGTGGATGGGGCCTTGTCAAAAATTCAGCCTCCAAGTTAGTTGAACTGACTGAACAGATTTTCTTGCCTCTGACGAAATCACTCACTCTAAGTTTACTATTGAATCAGTCCTGTCAGTTCTAATTTCATTCTTGGATCATCAAGTACTTACGCATACTCTTTTTCTGTCTCAATATCCAAAACCAAATGACATCAAGTAGATGGTGTGAATATTAAAAAAATGCACAACAAGCAGCAAAAGTCCTTTAAGGAAATGATCATCAATTTCCCTTTACACTGATGTTTCTTCTCCCACTGAAGATGGCACAGGTGAGGCACTGGGTTGTACTCTCAGAATGTAAATAAGCTGAATTTGCTGAAAATGTGCTTGCCAAAGGGTGGTGGTCAAAACAGTTCATACAAAAAAGGGACAGATCCCTTTAGCTTTTTTTCCAGTGGTACATTTGATTGCCATGAAGGAGGGATGACTTTTAAAGAACATCTTTTAAAATCTTTTCCATGGCATTATCTTCTCTGCCAAGTCTACATGATGACTACCAAAGAGAAACCTCAAGATAACACAGYCGACTAATATAAAGCTTACTGCTTCAACTGTTGGGAAAGGAGAAGTCATAAAAAGAGCATAAGAGGGCGGGCATCACAGGATTTGCAGCTGGAAGGACAATATGACTATTGGTCAACAACAAAAAATTGTGAAAAGATTCCTTGTTATACCCTGACTCTCCAAATATTGATTATTCTTTGAGGTATTTAGAACTCGTCTGGATATGATCCTGAATAACATGATCTATCTTTGAAGCTGGCCCTGACTTTGAAGCCAGCCCTGCTTTGAGCAAGGGATTGGACAAGATGACCTCATGAGGTCCATTCCAAAATAAGTGATTCTGTGATTCCATGGTTCTACTTAATGCTAGGACAAAAAACCCCTCATGCCTCATACTGCAGGACTAACACATGCAACATCCTATGAATGTCAACAGGTGCTTTCCAGGGCTAAAAATAGTAAGACCAGACTGTCTTATTTGCACAGTAAATAAGACATACATGTGTTTGAATCAAATAGAAATAAGTAGACTTTATTAAATATAGATTCTGGTTTTATCGGATATGCGTGCAAAATTGGCTCTACTTCATCAGTTTGATCACCAGTTTGATTTGGCGCAAGTAGCAGCAGATTGTATTCCTAGACTCAGTTTCTCAAGACTGAATAAGTGTACACTCATCAGACCAAATTCATTTAGTTTAGGTTTGTTTCAAAATATTCCTAATGTAGCTTTTGTAGGCTTAGCTATCCATCTTACAGTCATATGTGCTGAAGCTAAAAATAATAGTAATTTTTAAACTTCTCTTATGCAGGAAGATTCAGCATTAATAATAATAACTCCCAGATTATATAGATGTATTACTGTCATTTCTGAAATAAAGAAATGCCAGTAATCTTTGCAAATTTCTGTTAACTATTTAGAATGACAGAAAGAAAAGCCTTTGCATTTAATTGGGAGTTGATTTTTGCCAGTGCTCCCAAAGCAAAAGGTGTTTGTCACTTTACTATAAACAACATATTTTCAAAAGGAATAAAATATTACTTTTCTGTGACAGTTCCCCAGTGGTGACAACAGCGTATTTTCAAAGCAGTAAGTTTTTTTGGAGGGACTTATGACTGAACCTCCGTGACTGACCGCTTTAATATCAGATACTGATTTTTTTCTTACCCTTTCTCTGTAGGTCAGAGCAAAGGGGCCAAGGAAGGACTCAAAGTGTCATCAGGACCACCCTTGTACCTGGAGATCTCACAAACCTTCTAAATGTGTTGAGTTCTCTATTGTTCTGTACTTTACATGTTCAGTCCTCCTGTGTGGATTTTGTATACCGCACTGCCACTTCCCAGAAACTGACATTTCACTCTCATGATGCAGAGCCAAAACACTGAATGAAATCGGGAAGCCTCCTGCAAGTGGGAGGGGGAGGCAATGCAGTGGATTGTATTCATTAAGTACTGTAGCATAAAGACTCTAGAATATACTCAATACATTATGCGTATAGATATATACATATATGTACACACATAAATATGTAGGTAGGTGGGTATGTCATAAATAAAACAGGACCAGGGCAAGAGCTTGAGCACCGGCCTGTCATTTGCCCATAGCAAAGTCACTGAGGCTGCTGCAGTGCCAGTTCTCCCAGGCATTGCCTAAGGCCAGTCTGAGCAACAGCATGTGCCAGSGGTTCTTCCTAGCAGACAGTTTGGACCCTGCCATTTGGAGGGGACAGGGGACAGAACATGCAGCAGTCCAAGAACAAGCTGGCCATGCCATTTGGCCTCAGGATGACAAAATGGTCCTTGGGTGGTTTTACTTAATCATACAGATATAGCCAAGGAGACCAAATAAATGTCATAACTTTTATTCTGACACAGACTCATTCTGGGATACTTGAGTTTGAAGGTTGACATTTAAGAGAGCCCACAGAGTCTCATCCACCATGATGATATATAGATTTTGGTATGAAAATGTAAGAATTAAACAACTAACTGTTTTTTGTTTTCTTTTCAGGTAATTGAAATGGCTTAGGTGCAGATTGGTTGTTTCATAAATGGACCACGGTCAGCTGGAAGATGTTTAATGTTCATTCTGYTGGGTGCCTTCAGTCTTGCCTACCACCTCCCTCCCATTCCAACTTCTAGCTCTGGGCTTGACGGTTCACCTGAAAAATGGTCCTTACTACTCAAATCTCACTTACTGAGGTTCATCATCAGTGAAACTCCAGCACTTTGATTTTCAAAATGTTTGGCATCCCCGCATACCTTCCTAGCAGGATTCTCTGGGTGTGGCGCTAGGGTGCAGCTTCAGAAGGACTGGCTGTGCCCAGAGCAGTCCAGAGGAACAGAAGCACATGGGTTTAGGGCTGCCAGAAACAGGTCAGCTTCTGCATAAGGAGACATAAAATAAGAGAGAAACAGACTTGTTAGCAGGTACCTTCAAATGGCTTTGTGAAAAAAATAATTCCAAAGGTTTATTCCATACAGGAGAACTTAATGGATGCTAAAACATTTTTCTTGACTGGCCAGTATGACCCTGATTCCCACAAAGAAGAGTGACAGATAAATAGAAATTTTAAATAAAGCCATCAACATTACTCTTGCCTTAGCTCTCCACTTCTATTACATGAAGCTACTTATGTGATTTAAAAAAAAAAAGAAAGCAAAACTCATTCTTTTTCTGATTAAAATCCCCGTGGTTTATACACATTTAATATACAAAATCAGGAAATCAAACATGCCTTAATAACAGACTTGATTGCCACAGAAAGTATGTTCTAAATGTGAAATATTTAGCGATGTCCTTGAACGCACAGAAGAAATACAATGGCTAAAGTGCAGTTATTTGGTAGCTCAAGCTGGGTTAAACTCCAGTGACTGACAGGCAGTATCTGTTGCTTTCAGCCTTCAGGCACCACATCAAGTCAGAGGGACCACAATGAAAGTTATTACCCAGCCTTGATACAGTAATTAATCCCRTTTCTGAGACTGGAGATAACAGTCAATATAATCTGTCATGGAATAAGCTAAATTACTATTCTATGAGCAGGTTATGCCATAAACAATTCTTTCTGCTKCGCGTTTAAATGCCAAATCAATGCAACTTAATGTCATACAGTAGTTAATACTTACTATCTTCTGCAACAGAACTTAATTCCCATAAAAATATGATCTACTACTGCCTTCAACCTCCATTTTATTCATTCTACTCTCCATTAAAAAGACGTAACTTCTACCATTTTGTAACACCAAATTTCTTTTACATGAAATTCTCTCTAAACTGGTATTTTGAGACCACAAGGTCTGAGCTTAAAATATAGATACTTTAGTGCATGGATATGTATTTATTGGAACACAGAACCTGTGAATTTTGACTTATAAACTGGGGGAAGCCCATCTGTGGCCATTTGAAATCGTTTTCTCATTCCAACACTGAATACAGAGCTGCCTGAAACTCTGATATTTCAAGTTTGTAGAACTTTATTGCAATTTTTTAAAATATTCTGCTTATTAATGGAACCAAACCTTCTTCATTCTCTATGAGCCAAAGAGAAGATTTCAGAAATACTAATACAAGATGTTTCCAAAATGGCCCTTGCATTTTTGCCCAGTTCTGTTAACTGCCGCAGACCAATGCCTGCTGGGATGCCAGGCCCATGGCTTCAGTGCAGCTCTGCCCTGAACAGTGCTACAGAAATGTCACACCTTAGGGCTAGTTGCTCCAAAAGACTTTCTGGAAGCCAGCTGCCTTGCATGGTGGGAAGGTTTGGGTCCTTGGCCCTTGGGTAGTCCGTGTGGAGGCACTAACCTAAAAACACAAAGCATCTGAATCCCAGCAGAGGCCACAAGGTTTCTCTCCTCTCCACTGCAGGGCTCCAGGTCTAACTTCTAGGCTTTTAATCTAGCCAAGACTTCCAGTTTCTCAGGTCCGTGGTGAGATATGAGCCAGGAAGACAAGAGCAATCTCTCTCTAACCAGACATCTTCCTCTAATCTGTGCCTTAGTATCACCTGCAGGTCTCAGGTTTCCACACTTTCTGGTGGAAACTTGACCTGCCAGGTGCTCCAGCCTCCTAATGTTATAGCTGGAAACTTTGGGTGTCACCTTTGCCATAGAGAATTTGGTAGCACAGATCTGGAGAATAACTGCCAATGTTCCCAGAATGTTCTGGACTCAGCAAGATTTTGTGTAGCTGCAATTTTGGAACTATTTCAATATTTCATTTTTAATGAGGCAATTTTAAGCCCCTCCTCCCCTTTTTTCTAAGCAGAACTTGATGCCTTTGCTATCTGAGTRACGGCTGGAGAAACAGAGCATGCAATGGTGAGCATTTAAATTCAAAATGTCCCTGGCGGCAGTCTCAGCATGCCAGCTAGTGTGATGTCACCTGCRGGCAGCACTGCTTCTTCTCCTAGGGCTGAGACTGTTACCTACGCTGCCTTGTCCAGGCCTTGAGATCCTTGGTTACTCTCTTCAAATTTGAAGAATGGCCCAAAGCTTCCCCGTTGCCTGTGCCTCATCTGACCCCGAGGCCAGGCTGTACCTTCCCTTTCCCCAAGCCCTCACCTCCTGGTATTCTTCTTCCTTCCCTTCCAACATTATAACAGGGAAGTGTGGTCTCTGTCTTGTCAGAGACCACATGGGACCAGGCRTGACCCGCACATGGGCAGGCTGCAGAGTGTGGCATTTGCACCCTGTCAGTGAATGGAAGGGATGAAGGAATGACAGAATTAAAAGCTTTCCCAAGGAACATAATTGCAGGGGACAAATCCACTTACTAAAGAACAAACATAGGTGATTGCTGTAAAATATGAAAACCTCTTCCTTTGCCAAGTGCAGGCAGACTGCATTGGTCTCCTGCTAGGCAAGCAGGCCAAAATTAAGCCATGAAAGCAAGCATTAGTCCAGGGATTGCTTGCTGCACTGAGAGACTGACGGACAGTCCCATTACTGGGAGGATTATGTGCTGGTTTAAACTGGTAGCTGAACTGTTTTCAGACTGTTAATCTCCTGCCTGCTCGCTTGGACCAAGAATGCCTCAGGGTCCACCTATGCTCTTGACAGCAGGACCGCGTAGGTGGGCAGAGCACTGTCTCTGATCAAAATAGCTTATCAGAAGAAGTCTAGCTCACAGCMAAGGGGAACGCTGCAGAGGCTGCAATAACAAGGTAAGTAACTGATGTAGAACTGGGGTTTGCCTAAGAAAGACCTTTTAAGCAACAGCAGATATTTTAATGCTGTACTTAGACATCTATTCAGAGCCCTTTCACACTATATCAACCTCAAGCGTCTTTGGCACATTATTAAGAAAGGCTAAGCCACAAATACGTTCTGGTTTTGACTCTTCAGGTAACTGAGAAAGACTTCCCTGCAGCAACAATAACTGTTTGTATTTCAGCTGTAAACTAAAATGAGAACACTTTCCTTTTGCCATCCAGTTCCAGAGTATGTATTCAGACTTTGGGCTATTTGCCCACAAACTTGTTAAAAATCTCCATTAGCACAAGCTATATGAAGTGTTATCAGGGCATTCCCACATTCCCACTCCACAAAGGACAAAATCCAAAAAGATGAAAACAAAATAACTGAAGGACAGCATTGCAGCCTCAGCTGTCGTCTTTGCCTGCTCTGCCAGGCCCACACTGAAAAGCTCTTTTGTTTTCCAAATTTCCTTTGATTCAGACTTTGGGAACACAAGACAGGTATCTTCAGCGTCAGAGCAAGGGAGCTTGTGATGACAGCCTCTGGTCTGTACCTTGACCAGAGCCAGTGTGGTGCAGCCACCCCTGGTCAGGCTGTGGAGAGCCCTTGCAAGCTCATTTCCATCTGTCAGGATTTCCAGCTACTTCTTTTACCACTGCTTTTCCTCAGCCAAAAGGCCCTGGTGACATGGATGCTTCCCAGTGCTTGTGATTACTCTGGAGCATTTGTTACCAAACGAATTAATTCTGCTCAATCCTCCTCCCTCTGGATGAATTTCTCCATGGTCTGGTGTAACACATGGTGATCTTTCTCTGCAATATTCAGAAAATTTTGAACATCTAGGAGGCAGTATACCTTCTGCAGCCTCATCTTCTACTGGAGAAGTACCCAGAAATTACAAGGTTCATGATACTTTCTGCCCTCTGGCTTGAATGTCAAAACTTGGGGCAAAGGTGTCCCTTCCTACCAGGTAAGAAAGCAGATGCTGTCTAACATGGTGGAGAGCTTACAATAGATATCAGATGGACTGAAACAGTTCATGTGCATGGCCTCTTACCTATGCATAAGGCTGCCATTACAATCCAACAGCAATATAATTGTTGCACAAAATCTTCAACACCTCCTTGAATAAGGAGGCTATCATGCCCCTGCCCCGACCTCTCACTGTTCTGCTAGAACAACACCAGGCTTGGAGGTGTGCCTCTTGGCTGTCTAGAGAGGCTCTGTTCTGGCCCACACTCTTCCCTACTCAAAAGGTCTAGAGGCAGACCCATCAAAACTCTGGTCCTGGTCATCACCAGATTTCRAAAAAGTTTGAAGACCACCCAAGCAATTCATGCCTTCTTTCATACTGGCCAGTGGGATTGTTCAGGGTTCACCAAGGAGCAGAGGCCACCTTGCCTGGGGTGGAAGGCTGCAGCGTACAAGCCTGTCAGCAGGAAAATGGTGATGTCTGACTGCCTGGTTCAGACTCCCTGCTGGTGATAGAGCACATTTAAATGGTGATGACAGAGTAGTGCTAGAAAGAAGTGGAAGACGCCTAGCTTATCTGATATCCAGTTCAGGTCCAAGCACATTGGGAAGTGATGGCATCCTGTTGCTGAATGACAATGTCTATGGGAGTGGTGGGATCCCTCCCAGAAGGAGCCACTTGTTAGTTGTCATCCTAGCTGTACTGGTGGTATGCAGGGTTTTTACAGTGTGCATATGCTTAGAGAAAACCCAAACCTACGAGAACTTGCCAAAACATGTTGACCACCCATGTAGATAGTTTCACAAGCTGCTCCATAGTTATTCTTGGAATTTGAGCCCTGGAAAGCTTCCATTTCCTCACCTACATTAAAAATTGTGAAATACTTAAAAACTACAGTGTGGGTGAATAGTACTGATGTAGTGAAGGTGTATGTTTTTTAACTAAATTTACATGAATTCGGGCTAAACTGCATGATGGAACAAGAGGTCATCTTGGTGAGAGGAAAGAGGTACCAGCTTTCATTAAAGAATTGACTTCCTGTCACTTTTCAGATTAAAAAGGATTTATTTTATCACAAGGCATTGTGTTTAATTTTTTCGGTAGTGGTGCTTCAGACAAATTATTTTTCAGTGAACATCACATAAAATTTTTGATGCATTTTCTAATAAATGTTTAAAACAAGACAGAGCTACTTAATTAGAAATAATTGTCTATTACAGACATCAAGCCAGGTTCATATAATTTGATTGCTTCTTCTAAATAAGTAATTAAAAAATTAAGATAGTACATTTCAATTTTCTCCATAATGGGGAACAAGATCTGACTTACTCMTATGCTTCCAGTGACTCTCTTGCATTTCTGCAATAACAGAGATTTATTGAAYTTGTTGAAAATATGTATACTTGCAGCAAACCTATGAAGACTGATTCTTCACTAACCAAAACTGGTATAAATCAGGAGTAATTCTGCTGAAATCAATGGACTTAAAATAATTGTAGACCAGTATAAACAGCTTCTGCCTGTCAGATTTCATATTGCTTTTCCGCATGAGTGACTATATGAATGGCGCTATGAAAACCCAGTGAAGTTATTAAAATTGCCTAGAGCCACAGCAACCCTACTGCTCAAACAATGCAGAACTGGAGCTATGTTATGTCCATGTCATTTGTATTAGTCCAACCATACAGTATCAGATAGCTTTATGTTTTTCAGGGATTGAAAAGCCATTTTTTTCCTATGCAAATATAGAGGCCCTAAGTTTATTAAAAAAATTATTTGAACAAAAGATTGAATTAATTCTAGATTGATGTGTATTAAATTGTGTTTAACCTTACTTATTCCCTTATTTCAGTTTCTGTACCCAGAAGCAGAAGCAATACCATCTGACATTGGAAGAGACTGTCACTGCATTGCTTCTTCAGAGGAAAATCTAGATGAAAATATAATCATAAATTTAGTTTTCTCTGGGGTTCATTTTAGTCAAATTGTTATGGGTCATCATGAAGACCTACAATTTTTTCAGGCACTTGACTGCCTCTCATAAATGTCAGCGTGTCAACATTCATTTATTGGTTACAATGAGGTGTAAGATGATATAATGAAAATGCTGTCATGTGTCAAAATTATATCAGTCTTGAGCATGTTAATGAAGTCATCAAATTTCTACAGAGTTGTAGAAACCCTTGTTAAAATACATTTGGGTTAAATCCAACTCTGAATCCTGCAAGGCCTGATCATTTGAGACTTCAGTGAGCTTGGCAACATTTCTGCAAGTGATGTCTTTAAGACAGTTGAAGGGTATGCTTTTAAAATCACAAAAATACAGACATTTCAAAGATATTTTCATTTAATAGAATTCAATCACAGTTCCCCCCTGCCCAGCCCCATCCCTGTTTTTATGGATATAAAATGCTCCTACAATACCTAGGCATTCTGTTTACCAGATCCTCTGAATCCAAGTTATTCCTAAACATCTGAATCAAGCAGCAAAGAGCTATATCCCACAGCAAACAAGACTGTACCATGGGTTCAAACTTTTTATAGCCTTCTGGCATCTACCTTCTAGTGTCAACTCTGTCCTGCTTAGGTTCAGTTTTAAACAGCTGCTCTTCTCTTCTGATCTGATCCTCTCCATAAAAGCAGCACAGGGACAGTAGAGTTACRACTTTGGCAGATGAGAACCTGTATGTCACTGGCAGCTGACCTGCTGACTGAATCATTGCATGTAGATGCTTTGTAGAAGTGGAGAGCTGATTGTTTTGGAGCTACAGGGTGAATACTTTGGTGACAGTGGAGTTCTACACATTTGCTCAGTACATAATTCCACATGAGTCTCAGTTTGAACACATTTCCCTTGCCTTTCTGCCAGCTTTTGATGGAAAGAGCTTACAAAGATTTTAGGGACAGAGTTTTCCAGAGGGCTATAACATAGGACTGGGACCCAAAATCCCTGAAGTCTAGCCTTTTTTTGTGACTGTAAGCAAATCTCTTTTAACCCACTTGATCTGCTGCACTCCCCCCCCCCCCC